>CAJUYI010000277.1:25216-50819 GCA_910591695.1 Galerucella pusilla | reverse complement strand
CAAATATTGTATGATAAAGTTGTATTTTTCACATGAATACAACATTTTTAGTCATCTGGATTTGTCAAATTAGATTAGATGCTGTTTGATTGGAATATAAAGCAGAAAATTACAAAAACTCAGTATCCCGTCGCTTTCGCCAAATTTTTAAAAATATTTTTCGCGAAACATGAATTCCCTGCTTGGTATCTATACCTTCCAAAGTAATTTAAAATACACTCTTGGACGATTCGTTATTCAATTTTAAGCAGAGAGATTCCTATGAACGTGAAAATTTCAGAAAAACAGCGAGCCTATGACTTCTAACAAATGACTTTTAAGTTTTGTACAGGAATGTAGCATCTTATAAGTAACACAGTGTATACAGGGGTCGCGTGATTTACTACCTCCATAGGTGTTTAAGTTTTGCTATGTACGGTGTTCAATTGGGATCATCAAATCATAAGAAATAAATGTTTGTCCATGCAATACACACCTTTTAGGTATTTCAATTCCAGTATACCTGTATAACTTTTCAATGTCGTTTGCTAAATTACGTATTGGTAATTATGCTTCTTTATTCGGGTAGCATTACGATTCTGGATATTTTTTTTGAGGAAAATCCACAGGGACTAATGAAAACCCCTTCCTCAATTACATGTGTTTACGGAGATCAAAGTGAAATTTTAGATGCATAACAATTTACAGTTGTATTTTCAATACTCTGTGCACGTTGTTGATCAACCTTTTGATCAAAGCGGTGAGTTCAGAAATGTAAGTTCATACTCGGTTCACTAAAGCTTGGTTGGAAAATAACAAAATAAACAAGAAAACTAGTTCATTTGGGATGAATAACATGAGATGTCCAAAATATTTATTATGAAATGTAAAAAGCTTTAGGTATCTTGAAACAAGTCTAGAAAAAAAAGGCTTAATTATTCAATAAAAACAAGTGACAAAAATCCTAAACGAACTCATTCAGAGAATATGTCTTGTGACTAGGGAGGATCTCTAATTTGTTTCTCTTTGCTTTCGTGGAAGTAAACCCCCAGGGACCGACAGCGCAGGGCTATTCCCAGGACCGTCACTTTCAACTAACTCCCAAAATAATTTGCTCCTTAAATCATTTTTAAATTACTATTTTCCCTTTATGTTAACTTTTATACGAGGGTAGAATACGTCTTGTGGTTTCTATTCCAGCTCACCAACTCAATGCGTTATCTACCTGTTACAATGAACTCTGGTCAGCACAAGCTGACCTTCATTGAGTTTTTCCATTATCAACTTGATACTAATAAAGTTTCGTTTGATATCACCTTCATAAAACAAAAATTTCGCTTCCAAAGGTCTTGTTGATATGATAATCTCAGGATAATATCGAGTTATGGTGTCGTGCTCCAATTCTTTATTAATACTGTAAGAGATGAAGTGCTAGTTCACAACCCATTCCATCTAAATCAGCATGCATATATAGTCCGGGAGGGTCCACTGATTCGGCCCTTCACTAAGTGGTTGGCAGAATCGAAAGATCATTGGACAACAAAGAATCCACCCTGGGTATATTCTTAGATATCGAGGGAGCGTTTGATAAAACAACCTTTCCAACAATTACCCAGCAACTCAACTCCAGGAATGTACCTCTGGTAGTAGGAGAATGGATACTCAAGATGCTCTCTAGTAGAGCAATAAGTATCAATGTAGAAGACATCACAGTAAGAGGACTGGTCATGAGGGGATGTCCACAAGGAGGAGTCTTATCACCCCTTCTGTGGAACATAGTCCTAGACACCCTGATTAATCACCTCAACAACAATGGATTCTACACAATTGCATACGCAGATGGCATAGTTATCTTGCAGATTGGCAAATTTGTGAACACACTGTGCGATAGAGCGCAGGATGGACTTAAATTAATTGAAAAATGGTGTAAGGAACACTCACTGTCGATCAATCCCAGAAAGACTGGATGGTCCTTTTTACCAGGAAAAGAAGTTTATCGGGTTTGAAACCTCCCGAAATATTCAAAAGCAAACTAAACTTTTCGGAAGAAGTGAAATACCTTGGTATTATCCTCGACAGGAAACTAACATGGAACTCTCATCTACACAGCAGAGCAAAAAGAGCATATGTGGCTTATGAGCAGTGTCGGAGGACAGTGGGACGCACAAGGGGTCTGTCACCCCGTGTGGTCACCTGGATCTACACTGCAATAATAAGACCCATGTTAACGTATGGAGCAATTGCATGGGGTTCTACAAGCAACGGCCATCCAAAAGTTATATCAAATACAGCGAATGGCTTGCTTAAACATCACAGGAGCCATGAGAACAACACCAACCGCAGCAATGGAACTAATTACTGGTCTGACCCCTCTGGACCTGCACGTCAAGGAGGTTGCGTTAATGGCCATGGTACGATTGCGCACGGCTGGTGTAAACCCCGAAGTAGGAGTGGGCCAATTGAGGTTAAGCCCATGACAGGAAGCGCTTACTGCGCTACCTCTGCTGCAGGCAGCCAACGATGCAATTGAACCCAGGTTTTTGTTTAACAAACCCTTCAAAATTCAAATAAAACAGAACACAGAGCCAGATGCTGCAAATGTAATACGCATATATACAGTTGGTTCAAAAATGAAAGAAGGCTCAGGATGTGGAGTTTACTCGAGAGCACTAAGCCTAAAGATTAAGTGGTAATTATGGGAAACAATACCAGCGTGGTTCAAACAGAACTGGCTGGTATCTCAATTGCCACAAAAGAACTAACCAGAAGAGGAATTTCTGGCGAAAACATAATAATCTGCACAGATAGTAGACAAGCTCTATTAGCCTTGAACAGACAACGTGTTATATCGAGGCTGGTACTAGAGTGCCACCAAGATTTAGCTAACGCCTCGTCAGATAACAATATTATCCTGAGGTAGGTTGAAGGGCACGACAGGAGTAAAGGAAATCGTATTGCTGAATCCTTAGCCAGGGAAGCCGCTGGACTAAAAATTCTAGGACCCAGTGACACCTACGGCCTAACGACTTCGACAATTGCGGAACTAGCCAAATGTTACATCCATGCTCAATCCCTTAAGAGATGGGATGGAATCAAAGGATGCAGTCTTGCCAGGATCACCCTGGGCGACCCTGGGAAGCTGGCGCCGAAGAAATATTTGGCGATGACCAGGAAAGACCTACGTTCAACAGTAGGATTTCTGACTGATCACTGTCAACTAAGGAAACACCTCCATACTATGGGGCTAGTGGACACACCTCTATGCAGGATGTCATGAAACTGTCAGGCATATCTTATGCGAGTGTCCGGAGTTATCGTCAATAAGAGAGTGTGTGTTCGGTGAGTCTTGGCCTACACCTGCCGATATAAAGGAGATGTCTCATAGTGACCTGTCTACCTTCCTGAGAAGGACAGGATGGACAATGACCTAGGAGGACAACACCTCGGGAGGATGTACAATGGGTCACATGTGGCCTAAGTGCTGTGAGTCTACACACTTACCCTCCCTACTCTACAGATACAGATACAGATACAGATACTGTAGGTATTCTGTGTCAAATTCCCTTAAGTTTTTCATTATATCATCTCAGTATTTCCAAATCCTCGAAAGGAGTATAGATTGATGAATACTAAGTGGTAGTATATTATAATGAAAATATGAAGGAGCAAGGAAATTATGATAACCGATAACTGAACGAGATAAAGTTTTTTCTGTCTGTGACGGTCCTGTACTCCGTAGACTCTCTCGTGTTTCCTGCGGCCACTACTTCACCCAATTGGAAGAATAAAGACAAATGTTTAGTTGGGTTTTGAAGTGCTAGCGGGTATAAATGCCACTCGCAATGGGTTATTCTATTTGATGGAACGAGAGCCCATACTGCAGAAAAATCATTTCGAAAATTAATAATGTTGAACATGGGCGCAAATTGAAATTTTTCCACGCGGTTGCAGCCAGCAATAAAATTCCGTTTTCTGTTTCGATTTGTGGCAAATCTGAAGGGCGCAAACTTTTAGTACGGGTTAGCGACATATTATATCGTCGTCTTAACTTTTAAGAAAGGAAATGGAAGAGTAAATATATAAAAACGTTAATTGTCCTCCTATTCAGTTGAATTCCTGCGCAACGGAACATAATTTGAGTCCCCAAAAGGATTACCTGAAAATTTCATGCTTCTCATATAATTTTCGTCTGTAAAAATTCCGCTAACCCTTCCCTACCGACTATAGAGATAGTATACGAATTCACGGAGTTGGATTGTTTCTCAACTTTACGATGACGGTTTTTATCTGAAGTTTTGGAAAATTTGTATCAACAGATGGTGTCCTTTTATTCTTTTATTCAAAGATATGCTAACGAAACACGTTTTATTTAACAGATGTTATCAAAAATATGTGCAGGTAAATTTCAAATAAATACCATAGTTCAGTAGGATTTGGGTTGTTTTTAATACTAATAGAAAATAACGACACATATTACATTTGCCATTTTTGCACGCAAAATCAGCCACTAAAAGGGAAACAATGTGAAATGGTAATTTTCAGGACTAATTATAGTCTATACGATGAAAGGGATTTAGTGAATAAGATTTAGAAATGTTGTTAATAAAAGAACATAATCACTAAGTGAGTAATCATACGCTTCAATCTTGTTACAAAGGCCGTTTTCTAAACCAATCTAGAAACGAATTTTTTTGTGGTAATTCCTAAAGAAAAGACACATAGATTTCTATTTTAATTCCAGAACATTTGTTTTCGTTGAAACAAAGGAAAAAGCCAATTTTCGATCACAAACAGTTATTTCTTTTGAGTGGCAGCACCGTAAAGAAAATACAACCTTAATTTATTATTATTTAAGACAAATACCGAGTCAATATATCTAGATAAGTCTGGCACATGGCACAACAATATATAAGTATGTAAAACGTACGGAGCATACAGACGATATTTCAAATGTCGACGTTTTACGTTCCAGTCGAAGCGAGCAGCATGAAAAGGGGTGGTTGGGTGAACGTTTCTTTCTTTTGCGATAAATTGTTCGTTCATGTTTTTTATGCGCTTTTATTTACAGATATACGCTCGAGCTAAAAATCATTTTAAATTGTTTATTATTTTATTTATGTTAACAGTTGCTCGATAAAATTATTTGGTTGTTGGTAGCATATAACAGATTTTGAAAAAGAGTGCGGCAAAAACTTTTTCTCCTCCTCCACTCGTCCTTGCCCATGGTTATTTCATGTTCGAAATGTGTTGTCTTCAGTGCGTTTTGTGAGCTGCACAAAGACCCACCGACTTTCTCCATTTTGTTTAGATGTTTTCTCAGTGACCAGGCTAGTAACTGTTTCCAAAAAACCACACACAAGGCCAGAATCGCCCTTGGAAGGTGCAGGCAAATGTGTGGAAATAATTGGGGATTAAATCCCAACATGACCAAATGGTTATATACATAGGTTGTGAGGCCAATGATAACCTATGGATCAGTTGTCTGCAGATTGGAGCGCAGAGGCAGCTAAGTGGTATTCAAAGGTAGGCCTGCTTAAGTATCACAGGGGCCATGAAAACGACTCCGACTGCGGCCCTGAAGGTGATAGTAAACCTACCAAGGGTGCGGTTTCACTTACTCGGAGAAGAAAAACCGAGTTCATCGTGTTCAGTCTTATGGATAATCTTTTCCAAGTGAGCGTTCCATATAGGAAACTGAAGGAATATTATCAAAGACTCTTTTCCTAGTGAAGGGAATATTTACAGTAATTTTCAGGTTTTTTTTGGCAGCAATAGTTCTACTATTCTTTCTAGTAGATACCGCGAAAGGGATCCAGTTTTCTTTTCTTCTGTACGTTCTGAAAATAAGAGAGTATATTGATATATTTCACTCCATTTGGAAGCATTAAAGTCAGCAATCCTTATTTCCACCTCCTTATTAATTTTATTACTTACATAAAAGTGGTTTCTTTTGCCTAGGCTACTTTCCGAATTTTCTGTCTAATAAATAAAACCCATAAAATATTCAACATTATCCGTTTTGATAGTTTGGACAAGGAACTTTTTTCTCGGGAGATCCGACAGAAAGATCCTTCTAATTTAAATTTTAAATCGCCCATTATCTGTAAGATATTTGTAAAATGATTCGCAGGTGCATCCAGATTATAAGATACGTGTGAAAAACCGTTCATTATTCACGTTTCCGTTTTTTTCACGCTTCTCGCAAATCAGATGCCAGAGAGGCATTTTTGTTGGATATCGAAATTCGAATTTCTTCTTTATCAAGTAGAATTGCTTTTGTTGTACCTAATGTAATTTTTAAAATTGGAAAAAAATGTCTGTGATAATTTTCAGTTTTCTTTTTTTCTCATCCGTTCTTTTTTGATTGTATTGATCCACATACCAATCAATTATTTAAATCCGAATTTAAAAGAGAACAATGTGATCTACCGTCTATACGGGGGCTTAAAAAAACAGTATATTTAAACTTATTTCACATCTAAATTCTTAAAAAATTGTCAAATTGAAATATTATACACAAGTTTCAAGAGAAGTATTTCTTCAATATTTAATATTTTAAACACATTTCAATGGTCGAAATAAATTTATCTTCCAGTCAGAGCTCGTTATTACAAAAAAAAACCTGTACCTATTTAAATGTTGTGTAAGCGATTATACTACTTCCCTTACATCGCAAAATGAACTCGCAAACAGTTGTATTAATTGAAAAATGATAAAAAAACGATCCGTTTATTCCGTAACAAACCCGCCATCATCATTAGTGTTCGAATTCCTTCATTTCACGTCATGTCCGGGATCTAATCAACGTCAAAATACAAGCCGATGTGTCAAAATATAAAGATTAAAAAACCATGTGTAAATAATTTACCCTTTTTTATTTTCCAGTGCTGCGAGTCTTCGATGGGGAATCGCTGACATTAATGAATGTTCAGCGAACTGATATGGGTGCCTATCTATGCATCGCCAGTAACGGAGTTCCCCCATCTGTGAGCAAACGTTTCAACATTATTGTTCATTGTAAGTCAATTTTTCATTATTAAAATAAAAAATTGAATAAATAAATACAGTATTTTTTTTGCAGTTCACCCGTTAATTAGAGTATCAAATCAGTTGGTGGCTGCCCCAATAACTAGTGATGTCCACGTTCAGTGCTACGTAGAAGCATCTCCGAAAGCCATGAACCATTGGATGCGGGACAACGGTAAGCACTTTTCCCTAGAGCCGGGCTTAACCGAGTAGGATCATATATTATATTGTACTATCCACCGCAGACCAATACCTACATTTCAAATTACCGACTGCGCTGCCCGAAAACGGTCTTTCAGCTTTTTTCATATATCACACTAAAGCTAAATCATGTCGTGTCTGTCACATAATTTTAACATTTCACCACGTACGGGGTATTCAACAGAAATATTGATAAGGAGTTATTTCAGGTTATGTAAGTCAATTCTTTTTTACCGATCGAAATATGTTTGCTGCTTCAATTTAAAAATTCTTGAAACTTCTTTTTCAGTCGGTAGGAACAAAACTTATGCCATTAGTTTAAAGCTCGCGCTTAACCAAGCAATTTGAATTCTATAAGGGTTGTATAAACAGCTAAAAGATATATCTTATAGGTAAACTGAAATCCTTATAACGGTCTACAAAACCATTAAATGATCCTTATACTACTAAAAAGGGCCCATTTTTATACAACTGTTTTGTTGTATAACAGTTCTATTAAAAGTTTATACAACTCTTATATGACTGTTTGATACACATTTATACAACTCTTAATCGACTGTTTTATAATCATTTATACAGCTACTATAAAATGATTTTATAGTGTGTCATGTAGTCACATCTATTAAATGGGATTGAAGCAGCACTATGAAGGTCTTACAAAATGGTTGTATAATGCAATATATTTTTTTTTAATGCTGTTATTTCGAGCACAAAGGAAACATTTTGTCATCTAGCAGTTTATAAGATCATTTCATTTTTTTAGTGAAGAATATCAGAACCAAATTATATTTCAATTTGAACGTGCATCCTACATTTCATTTGTAGAAATGGAGACTTATCAAAACGACTTGGTCCGCTTGGGCGGACATCGATAGTAAAATAATAATTTCATTTGGATGGTTTAATAGCACAAATTTTAATGCGCCGCAAATTTTACTGATAAATTATAGGTATATATTTGGCAAGAAAATGAAGCGCTTCAATTCTGGTTAAGTTTCAAGTAGATACTTACAAAAAATGATAAGATAGAAAATCATAAAATCCTTTTTATTTTATGAAGAATATAATTCTCTAAATAATGATAAAGTCACATTTTTCAATATAGTTTCATGTTTCCAACTCAATTGATCATAATGGCGGCGATAGCGGTACAAGAATTGCTTAATTAAACATAGCGATTTATAAAACAACAATTTTATCCCAAAGAAATGCCTTAAACAATATTTTATTGTAAAATGGAACGGTATACGATAACTGTTTTATAACGACGATTATTTAGGCACTATTCAACTAACCTGACAAGTAATAATCATATTGAGATTCGCGAAAAGTAGGGGTTGCCAAATCTCATAATATGTTATAAGAATTTTTCCTACGACCACGTATGAAGACGTTATAAAGCACGTTTTTTAATTTGGAAACTAGCTCATATCACCATAGCATTTTTATCTGAAGGAAAATTTAACTCTTGCACTAAAATTGCCATATGTCGCGGTGTTTTGTCATTATGACAGCGAAAATAGTTTGCCCTAACTTTTCCATTACAACCAGCATTGTAAACAAATTTTTGATGACAGTATTTCAATCTTTCTCAAACTTGCGTTGTCAGAAAAGTATCTTATTTGTGGAAATGTCGCGATTCATTAACGCCCGTATTCGCCGTATACTATTAAGCTGAGCTTGAATCTTAAGCTCGCTTAACAATACGAAATTGTTTGCTTTTAAAGCGAGCTTAACCTAAGCTCAGCTCAAAAGTATACGGCGAATACGGCCGTAAATTTTCCGACCAAACTGCACTTTTGTTTAGTTTTTAGTTTTAGTCATTTATAATCCGAATTTTGCTGCCATTATATAGGCAATTCAACTCAGGAATGGCAGCAGTCCGAGGCAGTTTTTTTCGTTAAATTGCCAGGCAACAAAATTCTCATTGATGTCAAGATTACTTCGACAAAAAAAAGCTCTCGTGTGATTATAAGTGAGAAAAGCACACATTTGCATTTTGAATGCAAATTCGCCATGTGAGGAATGTCAAATATCTTTTTCATTGGAGTGAAACTGACTATCATAGCTGTGGCTAGATTGGCGGTTCACATAAAATAAATAGGTTAAAATTATCTTTCACCTATAAAACTTTTGGGTCAACGTGACAACCATTCAAGAAGGCTGAACAGATATCTGCATCATGGTAACATTCGGTTATGATTCGGTTGTTCAACGTAGTTGTGTGCGACTAGGCTATACAACATTTATAGAATTATTTGCATCCTAACCTCAAAGTGGTGTATTTTGATATTGTTATTGTCTTGTCGGTCATATCAATTTGTGAAAATAATGTTTAAAATAGTCGAGACTATTGAGGAAGGTAACAAAGAACTCTCTCTCACTCAATTCATATACTTTAACTGAATGTGTCACCCAACAAAATAAGATATTTCAATGCAAAAGTCACTTTAATTGTAAAACGCAGATTTTGAAAGAAATTCATTCTGTCATACACAGTTTTATCCTATAAGACATTTATAAAGGAGATAGGCTTATAGTATTCAAAGTTCACGTATAAGAGTGTTTTATAATGCAACGCAATTGAATGCTATAAAATATTTATTATATAACATTATACAGCTTCAATAAGACAAGCTTAAGTAATTATTTTATAATGTTGTAGCTGTTAGTTATATAGTATATTATAGAACTCTTATACAATAGGTATAAAAGTCTTATAAAATGATATTTTGATATTGTATAAACTTGCTTATAAAAGAAATGATCGTATAATGCGTTATAACATATATTATTGTGAAAGTTACTAAAGAATCATTTAATACAACAATTTTCTTTAAAAAACAAAATTATCGCATCAAAAGGCTTAATAAAAACAATCAGTCCTTGCTATTCGACTGTTATACAGCAATTCAGTCCTTTTAGAATTCCATTCTGCTAGGTGGGAGTGAAAAAAATTGTATGTACATGTCTTGAAGACATTTCTGAATCTCGCATCTTATTCTGCTCGGGGCACAGCTCCTCGCGAAATAATCTTGGTGCTCGGTCAATAATAATTGTCTTCACCACTAAAACTAACGATTTATTTAAAATCATTTTTTTGTACCAAATGTTTATATTAACTCGGAGCTCTCTATTTAATGTTAATCCAATGTAGTTAATGTCTCTTATATATTCTTCGTCAAAGCTTTTCGAAAACGGGATTCGTCCGTTTAGTTATCATGGGCGGGTTTGCGTTTAGTGTACAAGGGGTCTAGAAATTGTTTAAAGACATGAACGATATTTTCTACTGCCTATTTCTTGTTGCAGGTGAAAAACTAATTCCGAGCTACAAATATGTCATGGACGAATCAATCATCAACGAATATTCTCTACAAATGAATTTAACGATTCAAAATTTGGATAAGACGGATTTTGGTGGGTACGTTTGTACATCTTCCAACGCGCTTGGGAAGTCTGACGGTTTAGTGAGATTACAAGGTGAGTTTTTTAGAATTGTGAATGATTTTTATAAAATACGTTTAAATTGTTTGAAGTGATACATAATGAATTGATACAAAGATATGTCTGTACCGCAAAATATGATAAAATTTTCATATGAGTTTAAAATTGTTATTGATAGCTATTTTATGTAAACTAATTCCTTTTTTGTTAAACTCCAATGCTTACGAAACGCGTTTTGACGCATTTATTATTAATCTTGCCATCTATTCGTAATTCTGTCTGATTTTCGGGTGGTCATAGTAAAAATATAATATCACAATCCACTTGTCATTTATTCTGATTTATATAGCCGTGACTCCAGAAAATACACAATTCATATTGTCCAATAACTCTTTTTTTCCTACTTGAAATATTTCTTTTCATGAAAGCTTTTCATTAAGATTCCGTTAATGTACCTACTTCGAAATATATTTCTAGACTTGACACTTACATTGCATAGCAATTTACGAAAAATTTTAACTCTTGCTACTTTCTAACTTGAATCTTATTTTTTTAACGTACAAACTATAACGAAATTATTGAATTTCACCAAAAAAATAGTAAATTGCCTGGCGAAACTTTCTAAATCAAGTAAAAATTTCTGTTCATAAAACGTATCTATTCGTTGCAAAAAATTCAATCATAACTTTCATTCCCAGTTGATGTTGTAAATCACTTTAAGTTAAATGTATTCTCTTGAATCTCTCGGGTGGTATCGATGTCAGTTTGGTGGGAAAAATACAGTTAGACCGCAAACCAACACCACGAACTCGATGTATACAGTGCCATTTTATAATATTCAATATAAATCCGCTGTCACGCCATTATCTTTCAGGGTAGGCGACATTGGACATTTTATTTCTTGGTAATGCCGTACCTGATAATATAATTTGATATTATTTGAAGGTGTAGCTTTCTCAAACTTTATATTCATACAGTGTGGAAACCACTTATGGAATAAAATTCTTCGTCATTATCTTAGAAAATTATAAAAAATCCCGAGACTCGTCAACTTTTGAATTGAGTTGTGCGTTATGTAAACATAAATGTAAATGTACAGGGTGATTCACGCAAGTATGCCATAGTCGGTGTTGTTTTTTTAATGAAACACCCTGTATATTTGCATATTTTTGAAATCCTCTGAATGAACCGATTTCAACAAACTAAATAATGTATGGTCAATTATGAATTATACAGGGTGAAATTTTGAAATTAATAATTAATTACACTTGAAATATTGGACTTTTTTAAATTAGCTAAATATGGATTTATCAAAAATCTAAACTAACTAATTATTGGACGTATTTGTATATTAAACAAAACCTGCTACGCCACCTAAAAATTGCCTGAAAACGCCAATAATTAGACAAAATCGGTAATTAATGTGGATTGTTTTCTATTCTGTCAGTTGTTGATGTGTTGACAGTTTATACTGAAAAATTAAAATCTTTGTCAAACACTCTTTCCTTGTCGACATAACAATGAAATATTCAACTGAGACTCACCGAATTGAGATTTTAATGATGATCGGGTACGGGGATAACTGCAGAAGTCAAGTTGAAGTGGCAAACTTATTTAATCACAGGTATCCCGAATTGCCCAATATTTCACACAGTACTATGTCTAAAATTCATGCACAATTCAGAGAACTTGGACATGTCAAACCATTGAAAAGAAAAACACACTTCGTTGAAGATAATGTGAAAGTGGATATTTCGTTAAGTGACGAAGAGAATCCAACTTCAAGTACACGTCAAATTTCCCGTGAAAATAATGTTAGTCATACAAATGTTCTAAGATGTCTTCATAAAGAAAAACTTCATCCCTACAAATTAACTTTTGAGCAGGAGTTAACAGAAGACGATCCAGATCGTAGAATGGATTTCTGCGAAAGATTGATGAATAAGCTGAACAGAAATGAGATAGCTCTTGGTACCATTCTTTTTTCTGACGAATCAACATTCACATTGAATAGAGAGGTAAACCGACAGAACTGTAGATATTGGTCAGCTGAGAATACTAATTGGATGCGTGAGACACATACTCAGTACCCTCAAAAGGTGAACGTTTGGGCCGGTATCATAGGCGACCATATTATTGGTGCTATATTTATAGATGGAAATTTGACAGCTGAAAAATATTTAAATATGCTTAGAAATGAAGTTATTCCTGCGTTGGCAAACTTATATCCCAACGCAATAGATCCTAGCTTACCGAATGAAAATGTTTGGTTCCAGCAAAACGGGGCAACACCCCACTATGCTTGGTAAGAACTTATTTAGATGAAATCTACCCCAATAAATGGATTAGACAGAGAGGTACTATTGAGTGGCCAGCTAGATCGCCAGACCTTACGCCGTTAGATTTTTTTCTGTGGGGTTATCTCAAGAACAAAGTATATGCAACACAACCAACTAGCATTGTAGACCTCAAAGACAGGATACTACAGAAATACAGATAATTTAACCTCAAACTTTAAACAAAGTTAAGGAGGAGTTCTATATAGGAGACTGTGCTATTGCCAACAACTAGGTGGAGAACAATTTGAGCAAATACATCAGATATTTTAATAACTGTAAAAATAAAAATTTCACCCTGTATAATTCATAATTGACTATACATTATTTAGTTTGTTGGAATCGGTTCATTAAGAGGATTTGCACAACTCAATTCAAAAATTGACGTGTCTCGGCATTTTTTATAATTTCCTAAAATAATGACATAAAGAATTTTATTCCATAAATGGTTTCCACACTGTATATTATAACGAATACATGGATTGAAAACCTTCTCTTTTTTTCAAAGTATTTTTAATAAATGAAGAATATTTTACTTGTTAAAGTATAAAAAAAAACACATTGTGGATAAACACATAAGTAGTACAAAGTTTTACACAGAGAAAAAACACCCGAAGGGTTCTCTGAATGGCTACCCAACAGCCACAGGAATTATCAGATATTACCTCAATAAATTTTAATATCTTTCGAGAGAGAAAAATAACTCTGGGAGTTTATCAAAGCACGCCGACGACAAAGGATATAGCAGGAGAGCAGGAATATGGTCTCGCCTTTTTGGCGAATAGAGTTTGTCTTCCCTCATTAGCGCCCTGAAAGGGAGTTCCTCGACACAAATAAATGAAGAAATTAAAGAGCACTGCCAAAGTGAAAATACCCGACTTTTGAATGTTCTTTTTAACGATTACGTTGTCAGCTGAGTTTGTTTACACATCGAAACTCTGAAAGGTTTCGTAAAATTTTTAATAAGACTTTTTTAGGAATTTAACTCGTCGGCCAGATGTTTCACTTCACACAAAACGTATATTGAGCAAGTAGGGCCATTACTATCTTTTAATGTAGTACAACAAATAGGTATTACACCGAATCAATTTAAAAAGCGTTTCGTCTATGACTTATTACAGTGTCCGATACTCTCTTTTAAATAGTTATGAAAATAACAGTTTATAATTTACACAGTAAATAACAAACTATAAAATGTGAATAAAAACGACAAACCATCACAAGAAAAGAAATAATGATAAAATTGTCTGACTTTCACAACATAAGTCTGGCAGCCCCGGACATGGCAGCTAAATTTTGGACCGTAACTTTCCCCTTTATATGATTAATTATTCCATTCACACTTTGGATATTTAGATTTTGTTCAGTGGCTGCAATTGTTACTACAAATATCAAAATTGCAAACTTATCGTAAATGAATTTCCATTCGTCCAAAGTATTTTTTTAACTCTACATCAACTTTTTTATTAGTTTTTCATAACCAGTTGATTGCCTCTGACATAAAAAATATTACAAAGAGAAATGAACGTCAGTTAAAATTCCAGTTATTCGATTGAAGCTTTAATACCATACTTCGGTTATGTATCAAGAGATGTACCACAAAATAGCTATGCATTTAAAGCAAATATATTGGTAATAGTGAAGTGAATATTGATCTTTGATGTAGATTGCGATATGTACAGGTCAGTTTCATACAAACAATTAAATAATCTGTAAATGGTGAAAATGAACGTATTGAAATAAAATAATAAAAATTGAAAAATTTCATTATACAGTGTATATGCCCCGTTTCTTACACTATATACCACATACTATACACAAGGAAATTAGAAAAGCTAAAAGAAATAACTTCAGAAAATTCTGTGAAGATATAAACACCTGCTGCGGCAAGACTTTACAAAGTAGGGTTAAAACAGATATGGCTTTGAGGAAGCCAGATGGTGAATATACCAAAAATGAGGGGGAAAGAGTTCGACTCTTACTAGAAACTCATTTTCCAGGGAGTACCCCAAATAGGGGAGATAATCCTCTCGAAGTTCATAATATACCTTCGAGAGAAAGTATTACAATGGCCAAACACATTTGTAGTAACGATAGGTTGAAATGGACCATGAACACCTTTTCACCTTTCAAGGCACCAGGAGCAGATGGAATTTTTCCAGCATTGCTCCAGAAAGGACAAGACGAAATTCTACCGCATCTGATTAGAATTAGTCAAAGCAGCTTAGAGGCATGAAGCATGGAGAAGGGCAATAGTAACCTTCATTCCAAAAACTGGAAAAAGGGACACAATAAACCCCAAATCCTTCAGACCAATTAGTCTAACATCGTTTGTACTCAAAACGATGGAAAAGGCTATTGATAACCATATTAGAACGGAAATCCTAGAGAGACTACCTCTCCACCCATGTCAGCATGCTTACCGGGCAGGCAGATCTACGGAGACTGCACTGGTACAACTGACGGAGGATATCCGAGGTGCTCTAGACAACCAAGAAACTGTAGTATGTGCATTTTTGGACATAGAAGGAGCTTTTGACAATACTCCACATGAGGCTGTCAAAAGAGCATTAAACAAAAGAGGTGTAGACAGCACAACATCCAAATGGATGTCGGAACTGCTCACCACAAGAGTAGCAGAGGACGAGGACGAGCAAAGACATTGTCTCCATCTGCACTAGCAGAGGATGCCCACAGAGAGGAGTAGCATCCCCATTAATGTGGAGTCTGACGGTTGACGAACTTCTGTGTGGTTTGACGGATCTCGGAATATCCTGCCAAGGATATGCCGACGATATTGTCATAACAGCCAGGGGGAAATTCGAAAACACCCTTTGTGATATTGTACAAAAGGGTCTGAACTATACAAATAGCTGGTGTAGGCAAGTGGGACTTAGCATCAATCCGACTAAAACCATCCTGATAGCCTTCACTAAGAAAAGAAAACTCAACCTCAAAACCATAAAGCTTGATGGGAACGAAATTGAATGGAGACAAGAAGTCAAGTCAAGGATTCCAGGACACACTGGAATAGAAGGAAATGAAATAGCAGATGAACTAGCAAATAGGGGGACTGAAATACCTTTCTGGGGGCCTGAACCCTTTTGCGGAATTAGCCCCAATGTAATATTGGAAGAAATAAGTAAAGCCAAGAAAAAGAGAAGATCTGACCATTGGAAAGATCTAGTAGGGCTTATACAATCAAAGACTCTTCTGAGTGACTACAACCTGTTGAGATCAAAAGAATGCATAAGTCAAAGTAAAACTGCGCTAAGAGTCTTAACAGGGATCCTGAAGGGACATTTTCGCCTGAATGGGCACCTGAAAAATAGTAGAGGAAGACGATTGCAGATTTTGTGGAATGGAAGAAGAAATCTCCATCCATATACTTTCCAACTGCACAGCACTTCATAATCCTGATGCACAGCACTTCATAATCCTAGAGCACACTGGGGAGATTACTGGATAGAAGAGGAACATTTGCCTAAGTTGAAGCCTGCAGACATCCTAAAATTCCTCCGGGAAATAGGACTAATGGAACTACTAGTTTCTGAGACTCTCCTCAGAAACTGAGTAGAAGTAAGGGACACAATAGATCTTTTAGGTCTCAGAGAATGTCACCCCAAAATACACAAATACATACACTATCTATACAGATTGCGAAAAGTCTATTCGAGCCATGCGATTTACACAAGTGCGACAAAGAAAATATGAGAAAATCACTTGAAAGAGAGAGAAGAATAATTGTGCCAGTCGGCTGTTGCCAAATGTATTTATCTGTAAAAGTTATTCCCAATTTTTGTCGGCAACAATGTTAAATACCAATAATTGTTAAATCTAAAGCAGTGTATAGATTTTATTTATTGCAGATTGTAATTTGTCCATGTTTTTTCTTGTATATTGGAGACTAAGTAGAACCGATCCCATCATTTTTAGGCGAGGAGTTCTCAATTTAAGGTGATTTTTTAAAACTTCTCCTTCGTTTTTCCGTTATTTTCTGTGTATGTGACCCCACCAACTGAGTAGTCTTTGATAGAGAGTACGATATAATTTCTAATATTCCAAAAAGACGGCCCTGAACTTTTCAATAATGCAAGGTTGTTAGAACTGATTGCTGCTATTCAATACTGGTATTTTAGCTTTAAATAACTAACATGGTATATCATTATTGGGCGCTGATCATTAGTTTTGGATAAAATGACATCTGATTTTCAAATCCAACTAATTACGTTGCCCGCTATATTACACAATCTAACGGTTATTACTCTGCTTCTCAAAAACGGATCTTGAATATTCCTTATTCCCCTAATTGACACAATTTTTATTTCTGTTGTTTAGAAAAGCCAATTTAACTTAAAAATATATACATCCTTATTTATGACTGTCAGATTTAAAATAATGTCTGTCAATGATGAGTATTAGGAAGAACAATACACTTTTAACACAATATTTTAAGGGTCAACCATTTATGTGATTATGCTGAAAATGCACGACATGAAACATTTTTTTGTTACACTTGAAACTAAGGATGGAGTGGAGCATTTATGTGGTAATTTTAGCTGGAATGCTAATTTACTATATTCTTTTGATCTCTGATAAACCTTTTAAGTATTTCTGATATTATTTATGTTTTAATGTGTCTATATTCATCGCAATTGTCATTCCTTAATGGAATATTGATCCAAGTTTTCATATTGTGAAGGAAATAGAGGCCATCCTGTATTATTCTTCCTAATCCTATTGAATGCGATTACGTCAACTCTAGTAAAAAGAACAACGCTCTTTCGTTTATTACTTCAATAAAAATCTATAATCTTTATCGAATGCAGTAAAGTCGATGTATAGCTATTGAAGATAAAACATAATGTAGGGTCTTTCCATTCAAATTGAAATTGTGTATTTAACTCGCAACTGCATCGATATAAATTCCATAAAAATAGTATACCTCACCAAAATAACATTATTTGTAATTTCTACAGTATTATATTTTTTTAAATAAAATATAATGAAACAATTTTTAATATTCATGATGTGAATATACAATGGAAAATATAAAAATATACGGGGTATTCCATCACGTGAATCTTTATGTATACTTAAATTTTTATTGAATTCAAAAGTAGACGCGCCATAGTGTTTTTTATATAATGCTACACATAATTTTTTCACGTTGTATAATGTTTTTTTCATGTGTAAAATTGCAAAATTACCAAAATTGTTGATTGAAGAAGGGATGACAATCCATAAAATCTAAGGGTATAATATCTGGACATCTTGTAGGCATAAATTCCACCATAGACCATTTTTGTGAACCAATTCATTATGTGGCACGTTTATACAGGGTGATCTGTAAGTAATTGTACATAGTACAGTACAATCTTCACTTCAAAATATTGCGATTTAAACCAACAAGCCTTAATGAAATGTTAATATTAAGAGAGATACAGGGTGTTGAACTTGTTGAATTTTAATTTTCGTTTTTTACAATAACTTGAACGCTTTTTGACGTATGCACAAAAATTTGGGGTTGGGAGTTTTTTGATATGAGAAATCATAATTTTGTATCTATTTCGATGTATTTTGTAGAGGGCGCCACATAGGCCACGTATGCGGCATAAATGTACGCAATTTTTTTTGCCTTTCACATTAGCGCTACTTTTGTAAAAAATAATTGAAACCACAACATTACAACAAATAAAAGGTATACCTGTTAGTATCCCCAAATCTTAACGGTTTTAGAGATAATCACATTTCAGTGATAAACTACATGATTATTACTCAATGAAATTACGTTCGAAAAATATCAAAAAACTCCCAACCTCAAATTTTTGCGCATATACGTCAAAAAGCTTTGGTTATTGCAAAAAACGAAAATTAAAATTTCATGTTTAACACCCGGCATCTCTCTTAATATCGAAATTTTATTAAGGCTAGTTGATTAAGGACCGTTTCTTAAAACCTTTGGTTTAATGATTCCAGAACGAGTAGTAAAATCTACAAGTACTGCGAGTACTCCAAAATACATAGAAACCAAGCCCAGAAAACCAACTTTCAAAGACAAATCGAAAAAACCCTTGAAACCCTTGAGAAAAAAAGATGACAATAAAAACGAAGAGGAACAACTAGTATCAACTCATTTATCACCTGAATTTCCCACATCTCTTCCTACAGTGACCACGCTTATTACTAGTAGTCGCCCATCTTGGATTGTTTTGAGAGATAACAACAGATGCGCCACTACGACATTGAACACGATTTGTTATTGGTTGGTTGCTTTTATTTTGTTGAGAGTATGTAAATGTTATGTTTAAATTATGCTTATGAACGAATTAACAAAATGGGATACAATAAATAGGCTTCGAGTTAGTTTTTAAATTGGGGATGAATGTGTCAAATTTGAATAAACAGGGGACTTGAATATAATATTAATAATAAAAGTTCATTGTGAAAAGGACAAAAGAGGAATAATACGGTAAATGAAAAGAACAACGAAGTGCACAGAGTCATATCAATAAGACAAGCTCACTGACGTGGCCGATAACTTGTATATATAAATATTTTTTTTTACTGACACATTCACCCTTAAAAATATAATATTTTTATTACTATCTTTTCTAGAATTTGTCTTCCTTGTATTTGTAAAAAAAACTCTTGTCTGAGTTTCATATCAACGTGTCTTCCCATTTTGAAAAGTATTTTTTTACAATGCCTATACCGAGACTTCAGCATAAATAATAAAAATTATAACTAAGTTTAGAATTTAGAAAGAAATACTGAGGCCTCTGTATAGTTCAATATCAATAAATTTCACACATTTCAAGACGTAATCTACAGGGTCTTTTATCAATTTATTTTTCTTGTAAAAAACCGCACAGTTGAGAAAATTCTAACAACAAACTTGGTAGGAAATAATTTAGTAGATAATAACTTTTCCTCGCGCTCAGAAAAGGATCATTTATAGTCATTATCTTTTAATAATTCTGGAGCTTCATTTCCAAGTGTGCGAAATTTAAAACGCGGTTATTAATTGTAAGTATAAAATTGAAATGTGTGGTGATTTGACCAACATAATTTTAAACCTGCAATTTTCTGTTTGTTTTTAATTGCTCCGTAAGCCTATAAAATGGCAACACGTTTTTGAAAATTAATCTAAAATTGTACAAACTATACATTCTTTTTCAATCCGTACTGTAATCTCGCACTAGATTAAACCAAGACACGAAATCTCCGTTTGAATTGCATAAATCACCATTAATCTTAATACACCTATTTAAAATCTTTCACAATTCCATTTTCAATTTAAAAGCATTTTATATCAGGTTAAGCTTAAAAAAGTGCATTTATAGGAGAGTGAATTCAATAAAATCTCTCCAAATTTCACTCCGGTAAAATGACAATAATATATCTCATGATAAAGCATTTTTAGTTGCAGCTTTCATAACTTGTGACGCGCTTCTCTAACACAGTGGACTCCGTTTCATTAAGGAAGAAGCCACTACTAGAAGTTATAGTCGTATGCACATAACAATATCTGAACATCAATATCGGTAGTAGTCTTAGGCTTTGACCTCACTCCATTTCCTCTCCTTTTTCTCCTAGCATCGGGTACCTATCCCTAAACATCTCCTTTCCACTGTCTTCCTTAGTCACCCATACCACTTTTATTTTTTCATTCCCTAACATTGCATTTCCCACCTTTACCTCTATTCCCTCCCTCTTTTCATCCTCCCAGTCCTTATCTCTAATCTCCTTCCATCCATCCCACTCTCTTTGCTCCTCCTCCCATCGGGTTTGCATTATCCCCTTCCTCTCTCCTCAACCTCTCTAATTCTCTGACCCGCTCCTCTGCCACCGACTTCTGCTCTTCCAGCTTTTTCACCCTCTTCTCCAGTCGCTTTACCATCTCCTTCAATCTCTCTACACTCTCCCTCTCTTTCTCTTTTCGACTCTTCAGTTCCTTCCTTACTTCCTTTCTCCATCTGTTTCCTCTTCTGCTCCTTCATTTTCACCCCAGTATCTCTCCACTCACTCGTCTCTCTCGCCTCATCAGGTGTTCGTTTCACCAGCCTCGATTTCCCAAAAATTCCATTTCCTTCTCTCTCTTCCTCCACTGCTTCCTGTTCCACTTTCCTTGCATACTCCATACTACATCCCACGAGTAGCTAGGGAGCCCCGCTTGTGGTAGTGAGGCTGGGTACTCTGACAGGTCACCAGGTATCTCGGAGGCACCGTTCCTGTCTGACTTTAGCGCAGCCATACATCCATTGTCACGGTTGCTAACAACTTAGATTACGGATTGTTTCCCTATGCTGCTGATTTTTTTTATCTAATTAATTTTTAAATATGTTCAGTTGCTTTGGTATTGAATGAAAATAGGTTAGAAAGAAAATTATGAAATTCAAGTGCCAAATAATAAATACATTGATGACAATAACAACAGCAATAAGGTTTTAAACAAACAGAAAAATGGAGATGGAATTGTACATATTCACTAGATATTTAGAAAGACAATAATGTGTTTAATCTTATATAACTGGTACAAACATACAGTCAGTTGTGAACCTCCCTAATTTTTTTCAAAAATAATTCTTATGGTAAAATATTGATGTCAAACGATACTATGTAAGAGCAATTTTGTGTACGACTATTTGTATGTGTTAAGGTGGAAATATACATCTCAGGGCCGTGCCCGGACAGGTTCTCTGCTGGCAAGTATAGGCCGTCGGCCAGAGAATGAAATAAACTATTAAAATGTATGACGTCGACAGTAGAACTATTTTGTAAGCTGTGCAACTCTGCTAAACTGTTTTTGTAGCTGGAAGGCTAATACAAGAAATTGAGCACGACTGTTACTTGTTCAAGACACGGTACGGCACCGTCCGGACATGTGTGTTTCCACCTTAACCGATTAAAATAACGATACTGACTTCTTTTGATGGAAAGATAACATGTTAATTTTGGAAATATAATATAATACATTTTAGAAATCAATTGAGATATAAATCTATATTGTAGCATATCCATTGTAATTATTTAAAAAAAGATCAAAAAATGTAAGGTGTTATTCAAATGTAATTAAATATTAATTATCATTGTTATTGTGTTGATGACCACTGATTTTTAAAGCTTTTGTGTATAAGGAATGTTCGCGGGCTAACTCTGATTTGTCTGGAGCTTATGTCTAGTTACGAGCCAGAAAACTTTTTTATTATACCGCGATCAATCACAGAGTTACAGATAACCTCTCAGAACCTGAACTATGACAAAACAATTATCTGTATTGCTCACAATTTAGACAACACAACAATCAAGAAACAACCACCTTTCAGAATCGCATGCTAATATTGGTCGAACTTAAATGTACTTTAACTGCGTGGAATGAAAATGTAAGATCAAAATCGGACATTGAATGATTAGTCAGGAAAATGTCCTATCATTATTGTGAAGAAATTCAACTTGGATCTGAAGGTTTAAGGAAGGTTTTTAATGGGGGATAGGAGTGTTCGGGCCAGGAACCAAACAATCTGAAAGCTTGGGAAAAACCCCAGGTATCTTTCAAGCGGAAAGAAAGTGTACCCAGTTCAATATTGATGAAGGATACAGCAGACATGATGTCGGATAGTCAAGCAGCCATTAAAGCACTGAGCTCTTGTGTAATAAGTTCCAAATTGGTGTGGGAATGCCTAGACAAACTCAATGAACCAGGCAAGAACAATATAGTCACCTTACTATGGATTCCAGGACACACTGGAATAGAAGGAAATGAACTAGCAAAGAGGGGAACTGTAATACCTTTCTGGGGGCCTGAACCCTTTTGCGGAATCAGCCCCAATGTAATATTGGAAGAAATAGGTAAAGCCGAGAAAAAGAGAAGATCTGACCATTGGGAAGATCTAGTAGGGCTTATACAATCAAAGACTCTTCTCGGCGACTACAACCTGTTGAGATCAAATGAATGCATAAGTCAAAGTGAAACTGTGCTAAGAGTTTTAACAGAGATCCTAACGGGACATTGGACTAAAGGAGCTACTAGTTTCTGATACTCTCCTCAGAAACTAAGTAGAAGTAAGTGGGCACAATAGATCTTTCAGGTCTGAATGTTTGTGTGTGTGAATGGTACTGGATGATTTCGAACTTGTTTATCCAATCCATAGAATGTTCTCAATAGTATCACTGTTTGCAACACCAGAAAACATAATTTCTGACAATAAAAAATCAATAGTTGCCAAAATTTTGCAATAACAATGCTTAATACCTCTGTTTGTTCTTGTGCTATTAAAATTAAACTAATAAACCAATAAGGTACATTTGAATGACCCCATATGGAACCCTATACGTCTTCCTAAAGATCTAAGAGGTATTTGTGATGGCAGTATGAGCACATACTGGGGACGTGTATTACGGTAACGTAGATACATTTTTTTAGTTTGCTTAATATATATGTCAAAGTTGGAATGTGATAAAACGTTTTTGATGATGATTTTGAGCTAAGGACTAATTTCCAAAATCTTTTCAATTGTACAAACTGGTTAATTCTAGCATCGGTAAAACTTTGAACATCTACCTTATACTGAAGATGCTAAAGCCGGAAGAAATAGAAATGATATTAGTCCACGTAGTTGAATTTTTATCACGTTGTTTGTCAGTTGAAAAGTCGTTGTCTTCTCTTTCACGTAACAAAATGTGCCTGAACGTGACGCGTTCTTAAAAATTTACTCTCAATTCTAATCCACTTTTCGATTATTTTTTTTTTCGGGCCGAGAAAAGAAACTCATGGTCGAATGGGTCCAGTACCCCGACAATGTTGGACTCATCCCCACGGAAATGCCTACCAACCAAACCCACCTCAATCTCGCCCTTACTCCCGCCTTGGAATCACTACTCAAGACGGGCGGCGGTCCCTCCCCGTCATCTTCTCTCTTCTATCACTCCTACCTCTCACATGCCATGTCGAGTCCTTCCTTTCCCTAATCATGCTCTCTATTACGTCACTTATCTCCATCCATCCTCCTCGTCCCTCAACATAATCTCCACCATATTTTCCCAATACACCGCCTCTCCCAGTTTATTTTCCAGCTTCTCCAAAACTTCCTCGTTCTTCCAACATCTAAACTAAACACATATTCCACATCATCCTCCACTTCACATCTCTCGCACACTCCAGTTTCTCTTTTCCCAATCTTGTGGAGGTAACCACTCTCAACCCATGCCCTGTGAGCATCTGCGTCAAGAAGTAGTTCACCTCCCCGAATTTCCGGTTCACCCAATTTCTCCTGCTTCCAATCCCTCCTCTTCGCGCTCTCATACTCATCCCACCTTCTTTCCATTTCCTCACCCATCCATTACTGTACTTCCTCTCTGGTCCCACTCATCCAGCGTTTCTGTCTTGCTCTGGCCATCAAGTCCAATGGATAGGATCTTGACAGCACCACTTTTCGATTATGGGATCAATTCTTGATTGATTTCAAATACCAGATTTGTTTCTACAAAATTGTCATTGACAACTACTTAATATATATTTTTAAACTGGGGATTAGTCCAGGCCAGTAACAAGATGTGCTCGTACGCGTGAATCACAACAAAAGTAGGTACCTATTTGCTTAAAATTTGTTTGTTAATAAAATGTACATAAATAGTTTATTGTTTTTAGTACGTTTCGAATCCAATGACTGTGTGAAGAGTTATTTAGTGTTATTACTTTTATTAAATAATCAAAGAGGTGTACAATCATGAGATATTGGTTACTTAGCTTAGAAATATATTTCCTCTATAGTATTTGTTTTGGAAGAAATTCATCTTTATTTGAAATAATTCATAAATAAACCAAAATACTTGGTCTAAGAAAAGGAAACTTTTATTGATAATTTCAGTTATATTTTTAAAGTCAGCATTTTACAAACAAAAAATGACAATAACGAAAACTTATTATGTGGAAATAATTAAATACTGTAGAGGAAAATGGTACTATTTAAGAACTGTTAATAAATTTGTTATGTAATAAACTTGGTGTAAATTATATAAAATACATATTATACATATATCTATATATTATATATCTTTACCTCATGCAAGTATCTCTTGTACGTTAAATGACAATAATACCACCAATAAATCATTTATAACAACTTTGAATTTTTTCTTCTACACCCCAGTTCTGCCCACAGCACATTTGCTATATAAGTAAGTGTTCAAAAGTGTCCAAAAGCAAAAACACGACGGCGCGGTAGGGATGGTGGTCATAGACAAACCACGGAATATTTTTGATACTTAGATTACTTAGATCTAGGTTTCTGAGAAATTTTACTTAGCTGAAGTCCAAAAGTTAGATTTGGTGTGTTCAAATTTCCAGAAAAATCTAGTTGAATGACCTATTGATAGATGGCACCAGTTTTGAACAACCCACATTTTTATTGCATTCAGGTATATAAGTAAGTGTCCAAAAGCGGGGGAAAACGACGGCGTGGGAGGGGTGGTGGGATTATATATTATATACTTAACGATTCATTCCTGATACTTAGATTCTTATTAATATACAAACTTAGTGTCTCTGAGAAATTTTTCTTTGTTGATGACTAAAAGTTAGATTTGTTGTGTTCAAATTTCCAGAAAAATGTAGT
>CAJUYI010000277.1:0-25206 GCA_910591695.1 Galerucella pusilla | reverse complement strand
ATTCATTCCTGATACTTAGATTCTTATCAATATAGAATCTTAATGTCTCTGAGAAATTTTAATTAGTTTAAGACAAAGGTAGATTTGTTGGGTGTAGTTTTCTCCCAAAAATCCAGTTGAGCTACCCATTGATAGATGGCACTAGTACCGCCTACGGTACACTACATTTGTTTGAAATAATTATTTCCATTCCCACCTAGTGTCAGATCATAAATGAAACAAAAATTGGTATTTTCAAAATTTATTATTGCACATAGCATTGTTATAAAAAGATTTGTAGAACATCTCTATAATATAGTAATCAAGGAATTAATTACTAAAACATTCCGCAGATGAAAATATCATTATACTTTACAGAATTTTTCATTAAACAAAAATTTACATTTTTCACCACTCATATAAGTTTGATCAAATAATGAAAGACATTGTCATCAATCTTTGTACAGGAATTGTTCCATGATTTGATGATTGAGATCTTGTGAAGACAGCACCAAAGAAATGGGTGCTGTTTTAACGAAAATCACAGAGAAGCTTCCAATTATCAATGGTAGATTCCGTTTCACATGAGAAGAACCCACTAGAGTCGTATGCTCGAAGAAGGACCGATAAGGCTCCAGTATGGGAACCCGAATAGTTGCTACCACCTTACTACCACAAGCGGGGCTCAGTGGTAGTGGACATTCAGTTCCCTAGCTACTCGTGGGAAAGTGGAACAGGATGCAGTGGAGCAAGAGAGAGAAGGAAATGGAATGTTTGGTAAATCGAGGCTGGTGAAACGAATACCTGATAAGGAGAGAGAGAGACGAGTGAGTGGAGAGATACTGGGGTGAAAAGGAAGGAGGTATCGCCTCTGGAGAATAAGGAGCAGAAGAGGAAACAGAAGGAGAAAGGAAGGAAGGAAGTGAAGAGTGGAAAAGAGGGAGAGTGTAGAGAGATTGATGGAGATGGTAAGGCGATTGGAGAAGAGGGTGAAATAGCTGGAAGAGCAGAAGTCGGTAGCAGAGGGGCGAGTCAGAGAATTAGAGAGGTTGAGGAGAGAGGAAGGTAGGAAGGAGAGAATGCAAACACGATGGGAGGAGGAGCAAAGAGACTGGGATGGATGGAAGGAGATTAGAGATAAGGACTGGGAGGATGAAAAGAGGGAGAAAATAGAGGTGAAGGTGGGTAATGCAATGATAGGGAATGGAAAGATAAAAGTGGTATGGGTGACTAAGGAAGAAGAAAGTGGAATGGAGAAGGGGATACAGAAGATGTTTGGGGATAGGTGCCCGATACTAGAAGAAAAAGGAGAGGAAATGGAGTGAGTTAAGGAGGTATGCACTACGGAAAGAAAAGGTACAAGGGTGAACGCGGAGGAGTTGATCTGTCGGATGGAGGGTGATTGTAGGGATGGTGTTTGATATGATGAGTCGACAGTATGAGGAAGTGAGGAGCAAGGTCAGCGTTGGGCTACACAGGCTCGAGCATGTGGAGATGGAGGTGCTGGGGAAGATGATCGCGTGGGTGAGAGCAGATGAGACGAAGGTGGCAATTTATCCAGATTGGGAAAAGGAAAAGGAGGTCAGGAATGAGGCGGAAAGCCTGAAAGATGTTGGAAAAGTCAATCACGAGAGAATAGGAAAGATTAAGAAGGATTTGAGGGGGATAGAAGGAAAGTAACCACGCACATTCTCAAGGAACAGGGAGGTGGTTATAGAGGCAAAGAAAGGGGTTGAGGTCAGGGGAATTCTGAGAGATGTGGAAAGGGTAACAGGAGCTAGGGCGGTGGAAGCGAGAAGAGGAACAAAAACCATTTAAATGGTGGGGATAGACCCGTGGATTGAAGATGAAGTGGTGATAAAGAAAATAAAGGAATTGATTGGGGAAAGGACAAGGGTGATGACAGTAGTGAGGGAAAGAAACGGGATGAGAATGGCGGTGGTGAGAGCGGAATGGAAGAAAGCGGAAGCCTTACTAGAAAAACG
Source organism: Galerucella pusilla (assembly GCA_910591695.1). NCBI lineage: Eukaryota > Metazoa > Arthropoda > Insecta > Coleoptera > Chrysomelidae > Galerucella > Galerucella pusilla. Next base: position 23,242 of record CAJUYI010000277.1, on the reverse strand, counting down.
GGAGATTAAGTTGGACTGGTATAGGGTAAATATTGTAGAGGGGAGAGAGGAAGGCAGATGCTTTGGATGTGGAGTGAAGGGCCACCAGGTAGCGGGATGTAATGCCAAGAGAGTGGTGAATATAAGGGAATGCTGGCTATGTAAGAGCGTGAAGCACATGACCAGAGACTGTCGGCAGGCCTTCCCTTGTAGGGTATGGGGGGAAAGGGGACACAAGCCAGGGGAGACAGAATGTAGTAGGGAAAGCATGGGAGTGGATGAAGACGGAGAGGGAAAACATAGGAGGTGCCCTTTGGACCCCTCAGAGGGGACGAGTCTGGGCAAATAGGAGGAAGTAAAAAGGAGACCGCGGGAAGAAAAAATATAGAGGATGGATAGAGGGTGTCCAGATGAATCTAGTGAAGAGCATGATTAGGAAAGAGAAGGTATGTGAGAGGTAGGAGGGAGTAGATGACAGATTCGAACATGAGTTTCCCATCTCAGCCCGAAAAAAAAAGATATTGTTATGTGCAGCTTTTTCGCGCATAGGAATTCAACTTTTAGGCTCTAGTGGGTTCTTATTATGTGAGACGGAGTCTACCACATACACCTATAGGTACCATTGGTAAGTACGGTATTATACACACAGTTAGGAGAAAGAGCATAATCGGTAATTTCCAATTTCTAATGGTCACCGTCGACTATATGTCCTTTCCCGAACTCTATGTACGTTTTTGTACATACAATTTACAGAAAAATGCAAATTTACATAATCGGAAGCTTCCAATTTCTAATAGTCGTAACTAATTCCAATTTTTGTGTGAGTTAGAGTGGCAAGTCAAGTTAGGAAAAAGGAAGGAAGGCAGAGAAAAACCAACATTCACTATTAATCTTCTCTAGGACTTGAAAAATATATCTTTATCGATATAACTGTAAACGATAGATAAACATTTTCCTATTAGGTATTAACAATAGAACAATTATTAAATTAACAAAAGCAAGTATTTAAGAAAATTAGACAATTCATTAACATATAGATATAGATATATTTTTTAATTATATACAATACAATTAACGAACTATCATCAATATAGCACAGTCCTAATATATACACAATTTTTCCCACTACTACATAATGCAACATAATTTCTTATACCCAGGAGATTGTCATTAGTTTAAAATTCGCGCTCAACCAAAAATGACTGATGACATAACGAGTACGTTCATAATATATCGAAAACTGACAGTGTACTTGTCAGCCAGACGACGGAGTAAACGCTTTTCGTGGTGCGTTTGTGAATTATTCTTAATTTTTGTCTTAAATTTGGCTAATAGTGCAAAAAATTGTATATACACCATGGTGTTGAAGATATTCATAAACCTCGCACTTTATAATAATCTTGTTGCTCGGTCAATAATAATAGTCTTCACCACCTTAATGCATAATATACTATTATGATTATGGTTTCATTTCGTTCTTTTTGAATTGCAATATCTACAATAAATATTGCAAAACAAAATAAAATACAATTATTCAATATTCAAGCCTTCTTCGTCTTCTCCATTTCTTCAATCAAATTGATTATTCCTAACGATATCATCCGGGATCCTGAAAAAAAGAACATAATGAGAATAATCTAGTACAAACAAATTGATGTTATATATTAAAATGTACCAAAACAATCTGAGTGCATTTCTTATCAGCAAAAATATGTTTCTCATTTGATAAAACCCCAATTTTAAACACTGGATGCAATATCTAACAGTTGTAACTAATGTTATTTTCTATTTTTGTATAATTTAGAATTGAAGCGTCAAAAAGAAAGACAGGATATAGTGTGCCATCTGCTGAGCACCAGTCAAATATATCTCAAAAAGATCGCTGTAAATTAGAAGGAACCAACTGTTCCTGTAGGTATAAATGTAATTGTTAGACTCTACCTTTTTCAATCGACCAAGAATGGCAACCAGATCGTTTACTTTAAACAATTTTTTCGTTTTAAAGCCACAAGTAAGGATGAAATAAAATATTGATCAAAAATATGTAGAGAACTACGTCATCTAGCGTCTAAATGTTACACTTCCCAAAATAAATGTTAAATTACGTTTGTTACAAATGGGAAGTATCCTTCTGAAATTATTATTCACAGGAAGCACCCATTAGAAAATAAAAAATACTTGATATCAATGTCAAATGTAATGTAATTATTTTATATACATATGTATACTAATTTGGAAACAACATTATGAAATGCATTGATTCCATGACATCTTTCATCAATAGAGCTTACTTTTATTTACATTATTTTGTAGATTCCTACACCACAAAATGGTTTGAATCAATATTTTTCCTTTTATCCGCCAGTGATCTCTACCGGAGGTTGACTGAATTACCTACCACTATCATTTCAATAAATTTGAAAAAAGTGTACAATATTATCCATTCGTGTCAAAGTACTATAATTTTATATCACTCATCAGGTGGCTCTTGAGATAAATCCTAGTTTTTTGTTTGGAACACAGATGGAAAATGTTCGAATGAAAGGTTAAGTGGATCAAAGTTAATAATTGACTTGACCTTACTCACGCCTAATCCAATATTCTCCCAAACGTGGTTATAATCAGATGACACGTGTAGGCTTCATTATTTTACATGGAAGCCGTTTTCACCATTGAGTTTATTGGTGGGAATTGACGCTTAATCAGGTCTCCTAGCACCTTGCATGTCTATTTTTTTCAAAAAAATATAAACCTTACTTTTAAAACGACTTCAAAAATCATAAAATTTGAAAGCCGCCAAAACGCCTTTTACGTCATAAAGATGGCTGCCCCATGGAGTGACGTCATTTGTTTACGTTCTTATTCGTGTATCACGCTTTGAGTTCTTGTGACCTAATTTGTTTCTGAAAGCTTTAAAAATGGATAAAGCCGAAAAAAAAACTTTGTATTCCAAGTATTGCATTGTCCCAGTGTGTAAATCAACGTCTATTAAAACTTCAGACAAAATATTTGTTACTTTACCTGGTGGCGCAAGCAAAAATACACTTAAGAGAAGGGCATTATGGTTGCAAGCTATGACCATTTTAATGTAAGTACCTATTTTAATGTAAGTACCTATGCTGGTAATTTTTATTCTTAAATAGTTTGAGGTTATGTACCTGTATGTCTAGGAATCAACTATGAAAACATCATTTTCTTACGACCACACATCGAAATATGGTTACTATATATTATATAAATAGTATATAAAAGTTTTAAAATATCCTCGGAAATATCGAATATTTATGTCCACTTTCCACTTCACGTTGACTTTTAGAAATAAAAAAAGCACACACAAACACGTAATGGTCTCAAACAAACATGTAAATGATATTTTTACGTCGATGAAGCAATTAATAGTTGATTAAAATACAATATAAACACACAACTGCACATAACCTAATGCAATACCGAATACCGGCCATATTGACATAAGTAAACACAAGAGATATGACATCACACGTATCGTCGGTAGCGTTCGGAAATCCTCGGGTTGTGGTAGGAAAGTGCATTGAAATTTGAATTTTAATTCAAAATTTGGGAGTAATTTCCAATGGAAACTGGTTTATTTCCTATTATTAGTAATTTTTGATATCATATTTACTATTATAAATTAATATCCAAGCAAAATATGAAATATGCGTGTACTATATTAGGCTATTGCCCAAGACTCAAACTTTCTAATCGACGCTTTCAAGTAATACCAACTTTTTCAAAATCCTATACCTATACCTATATATATATATATATGTATATACAAGGTAGAAAAAAAATTCTGAGGAAAACTTACTTAAAATGATCTAATGATAACGAATATTTATTGCTTGTCCGCTCTTAGTCTTGGTCTAGCTCAAATACTTGTAGTCTTGGTCTCGGTCAGTAGCGGCAGTAGTCTTAGGCCCGCGAGGTCCGGGCCTAGGCGAAAATTTTGTTATAGACTTAGACTTGAGACTGAAAAAGAAAAGACATAATTATAATTCTGTAAGTAATACCATTAAAAACTTTGACAAAGAAACTTAAACTAATGGACTATTAAATGCAAGATAACACCTTTAAATTGCCATTCACCAAATAATCGGAATTTTAGAACAGTTTTCATGAAATTATTCTGTATATTTTTAGTCTTGCACGTTGGTCTTGGTTTTGCTTTCTAGTGTATGTAAGATCTTGGTCTAAGTCCTGCAAAATCGCAAGACCAAGACTGCAAACCAAGGGCGATTTTCCTTATCACTAATGCTCAGACAAAAGATTGGGAATGGTAAACATTGCGAAACCCTTAATTAGAAAATTGCGGAGGCTACATTTTGTAATTTTTAATCAGTTTTTAAGATAGGTATACACTTTTGTTTTTATAAAACAACCTTCACTTTCTATTTTTATTAAAAATTTGGTGACAAACTTCCGTATCATTACAAAATCGTAAATTTTTTATGCGAAAATAAAAGAAAAATACATCTTCACATCAGTATTCTGATCATACTTTACCCACCATTTGTTTCAACTTTTATAAAGAAACGAAACTGACATCGGACTAAAATTTTTCTTTCTGTACGGTTCCAACATCAAAAAATAAAACAATAGATTTCGACATGCCTGACATACTCTAGCTAGGGTAACATTTTCAACCTTTGACCGAAAAAAATATTGTATTTCTCAATTTGGTACATACATTATCCACTTGAAAAGGGTTGATATTATTCTCACTTTAATCCATTTGACTTTAAAAAGTGTATAAACATTGGAAAAAATTACGCTGGAACACAAATATAAACCGAGACGTGCGATATTTTTGATCGCAAAAGGAATTTTAAGTTCCGTAATTTTTTAATATATAGCGATGCTTCAATTTAGTTTCTGTTTTGAAAAATCATTTCCTGTAAAATGTAAAAAAATAAATAATAAAAAACAATATAAAGGATGGTTAACTCCAGGAATAAAACAGTCTTCAAAAAATAAAAGATTCTTATTGCAAATCAAAAAATTTACAAGAAATGATGCTATATTGCGATATGTTAAAAAATATTGTCAGGTATTAACTACAACGATAAAAATAGCAAAAAACATCTACTTTCAAAATTTGATAATGTCATCGAACAACAAGTCGAAGACAACTTGGGAACTAGTTTCACATTTTGAAAAAAAAGACCATAGTACTATGGAAAATTTATGTCTAAAAATAGACGATATTTTTATAACGAACCCTGACGAAATTGCTGAAAAATTTAACCTCCACTTTCAACAAATTTACAACAAAACAATTCCCCTGGGCCAAAGCAAAAATAGTAGCTATAACTACCTGCAGCAAATGGAAATAAATAATGCGAGCTCCCTTTTTTTAAATCCTTTGACAGAAAGTGATATTTCAGAAAGCATTTTGGCCCAGAAACCAAAAAAATCTTCAGGACTAGATAATATCCCAATTACATTAATAAAAGAAAATGTTGATATTTTAAAAGGACCTTTAACCTATTTGTTTAACCTGTCGCTCGTCAATGGAATTTTTCCTAATGCTTTTAAGAAATCAGTAGTCATACCTTTACACAAAAAGGGTGATAAGTTTGATCCGGGCAATTATCGTGGTGTTTCCTTATTATCATCTATTTCAAAATTATTAGAATGGTGTGTAAACAAGCAATTAATTTCTTATTTAAATAAATACAAAATACTCACTAAATGTCAATTTGGCTTTAGAGAGGATCTTAGTACCACTGATGCAACATTTGCTCTAATTGAGAAGTTACATGGAATCTTAGAACTTAAACAATATCCGTTAGGTATATTTTGTGACTTGTCAAAAGCCTTTGACTGCGTTGACCATAAATTGTTATTAGAAAAGTTGAATTATTATGGTATCCGAGGTGCACCACATGATTGGTTCGAGTCCTACTTATCGAACCGTAAAATGTGCGTACGAATTAATCATACCGTCAATAACAGGTGCGATCAATACTACTCGAGTTGCGTCGATGTTCAATGCGGAGTTCCTCAAGGGTCTATCTTGGGACCAACATTATTTCTTATATATATCAATGATTTGGTTGTAAATTTTCCCAATGCTTATTTTTCTCTTTTTGTCGATGATACCAGTATAATTGTCAGCGGAATAAACAAAGATTCTCTATTACTTTCTTCTACTAACGTCATGCAAGGCGTATCGGATTGGTTTCTCGCTAACAGACTAGCATTGAACATCGGCAAAACTCAAAATATATCCTTTAACCTATATCGAGACTCTGACGAAGTTGGTCATATAGGTCAACAAACTATCACCTCTTCTCTCAACGTAAAATTCTTAGGCATACACATCGATAACAAGCTTGACTGGAACTTTCATATAAATCAACTGAATAAATCTCTTAGCAAATATGTATTTGCATTGCGAGCAATAAAACAACATACTAACATATTTGTAGCAAAAACGGTCTATTTTGCTCAATTTCATAGTATAATGCAATATGGTATTGAATTTTGGGGGACTGCTGTATCCGCAGGCTCCGTATTCATGACTCAAAAAAGAGCAATTAGAGCGCTTTTCAACTTAAAATCTAGAACTTCTTGTAAATCATTCTTTAAAGAAAATAGAATAATGACCATGACAAACACTTATATTTACAAAACTTCTTTATTAATTCACAAGCATCAAAATGAACTTCTTACCCCAAATGACAGACATAAATATCCCACTCGAAAACAAGACATAATACCTCCAAACTATAAATATAGTCGCACTCGGAATGGCCCTTTATATTCAGGTATTAAAGTATATAACCATTTACCTTCAGATTTGAAAAATCTTACAAACAAAAAATTTAAAAGAAAAATTAAACAACTACTACATCAGTATGTTTTTTATAATATCTCAGAATTTTTTCTGACAAATTCAACTGAAACTTTTTTTTCTCTTTTTTTTGTTGTTTCCAACGCTTAGGCTAAAATCACTGTGTATTTTATTGAATTTTTACATGCTTTGTACTTTATATTGTGATTTTGTGGAATAAATATATCTATCTATCTATCTATCTAATTTTAGGTACATTTTCTCTTCGACACTAACCATATAAATTTCTAACTTTTCGCGTATCATACTTTGAATCCCTATTAATCCAAAACCCTGTAACTATTCAACTAATGTATACTGGGGTATTTCATTTTTAGGCGATATTATTTTTTGGTCATACCTTTTATAAAAAAATAGTTTCAACTCATTTTTTTTTTTAAAAACTGAGTATAAAGCTTTTGTAGGAAATTAAACGTACTACAAAAAAGTTTTTGAGCTGTAGAGTTGGGAAGATAAATTTTAATAATCTGTTTTACCAAATTTTCTTTAAATTGGAATTGTTTTATGCTTTATTGAATATTATTCAAAATAAACGTTGCAAAATTGATTTTAGATTTTGTATTTAGTGAATAAAAATAAATTTCAATTCATAGTTACTATAAAATAATAATATAATGAACTAGAAATGATACTGCTGAACGAGGAGTTCAATTAGTTGAATCATATAATCGGAATTTAACTTATAATGAGCAACAGAAACAATACTTATTGCAAGTTGAAGCAATTTCCGAATGCTAATAAGCAAACATTCATGTTACCAACGACTCGAGAAATGGAAGAAAAATATTTAATCTCAGTAATTCTAATGATTTATACATTGATGTTTATATTTATTTACTAAATACGAAATATAGTCTACAAATAAAAAAATTATATCTTCACAGCGTCTATTGTAAATAATATTCTCTTTCTTTGTTTAATTATTGAAATTTTCCAAAATTTTCGATGACAACAACAAATAGCAGCGCGTGATCGGATTAGGTAGTATCTGATAATATCAAATAGCAACAGAAAATGAATTAATGTAGAGAACAAGTAATACATGTTGTATGTGTATGGAACGTAATACAATAAGTATAATAAAATCCACTTTAACCTTCAATTTATTTAAATCAAATATTATAGAAGTTAATTGCGTAAAGCTTAACACCACTTATTCTTTTGCATGAGACACGACACGCTACAACAAAGTTTCACAGCGACAAAATAAGCGTGCAGTTAATATTCTCTATTGACATACTTGCATTATTTGGTTCAAAAGAAAATTTTTTACCCACTTTTGACTACTATTGCATCGCCACCTACCGTGACTAATTGTGAATCTAAACCATCCAGTTACTTACTACATCCCTTCAGAACGAGACCATCAGCTTTAAGGTTTCCAGGGGATGCCCACAAAGCGGAGTACTATCTCCCCTACTGTGGTCTATCTTATGGATAACTTGCTTAGCGATCTCGAAAGAGAAGGGGTAGAACTGCAAGAGTATGCAGACGACCTTGTCGTCTTGGCAAGGACCAAGTCAGGAAGGGTAGCATATAATATCCTCCAAAAGACGTTGGACGATGTCCACAGTTGGTGTCAGAGAGAACAGATGTCTGTTAACCCTGGCAAAACTGTAATAGTTCCCTTCACTAGAAAAAGGAAGTTGAAGGATCTTCCACCACTTTCCTACATGGTGAGGTTATTCCATTTGCAGCGGAAGTAAAATATTTGGGGATTATCCACTATCTTTGTGGACATGTCGCAGGATCTGTGGAAAATCTTGGGGCTTGGGACCCAAACAAATCTATTGGATATATGTGATGATTGTTAGACCAATGATCACATATGGAGCTATTGCCTGGTGGCCAAAAGCTTTACAGCGAACGGCCCAAGCAAAGCCCTCTGGTTTACAGAGACAGGCTTGTCTGGCAATCACTGGTGCTATCAGCTCCACACCGTCAGCAGCTATGGAAATCCTTCTGGACCTACCTCCTCTCCATATATTTTCGGAAAGAGAGGCTAGACGGACAGCATACAGAATTGTACATATTTCTAAATGCACAAATCAGGCTTATGCAGAACGAAGCAGAATACTAGCGGACAGTGAAAGTCACAGTATTCTGAGAATGACCTCTGACATAATGCCTCCAACAGTAAACTACGACCTGCCTTACACCGTCCTAATTCCAAATAGAGATGAATGGGTCCTCCGTAAGGATGAACTATTAAGAGCAGACAGCTGTTGGTACACAGACGGCTCAAAAACACCCTCAGGCTCTGGTGCAGGTGTATACGGGCGCAGACCTAGGACAGAAATTTCAACCTCTCTAGGATCCTATGCAACCGTATTTCAGGCGGAAATTTACGCCATTGTTTCATGTGTGGAGAGAGTGGAGCAAGCCAATCTCATACATAGAACAATAAAAATTTTCTCGGACAGCCAAGCGGCTTTAAAAGCACTTAGCTCTTGCCGTGTAACGTCGAAATTGGTTTTAGACTGCCAAAAAAGACTCTCCCCAATAGAAGAACTCAATAAAGTATTGCTGGTCTGGATTCCATTCCATTCTGGCATGGAAGAAAACGAGAAGGCAGACTTTCTTGCAAGGGAGGGTGCCGCACGTGTTTCGATCGGACCAGAACCCACTATTGGCATCGCAATAAGTTTTGCCAAACAAACACTAAATACCTGGACAGCAAGAAGAGCTTTAGACTTCTGGCATAATTTACCAGGATTGGTTCATTCAAAGGCTTTTATACATCCTTCGAAGTATGTCTCCAAACAAATGTTAGACCATAGCAGGCATGACCTACGTTGTCTAACAGGCCTTTTAACAGGCCACTGTTATCTGAATCATCATATGCTAAAACTTGGACTGTCGGAAGATCCGTCTTGCCGTCTTTGTGATGAAACAGCAGAGCATATAATTTGTGCCTGCCCCGCCGCAGGTATCTGATGTTTGGCAGGGTCTCTCTCTCGCCCTCGGCCTGAAATATCATTCACCAAATAAAATAATCGGCTTTGTTAAAAAGCTGAATTTGTTTGGTGAAATCTGAATAGGTGTGAGCCACAATAGACTCTTGTGAGTCGCAGTGGAGGGCCTTATAGACCCACTCACCACAAACCTAACCTAACCTAACCTACTTACTCAAACTCACACAAAAAAGGTTAAAAGATCCATGCCAACAGACAACGGAAGCGACATTTAGTACAGATTAAGGATTATTTTTTAAATTTCAGTTCGATTATTCTATATAAAAAAATATTATGGTTTGATTTCCCAAAAAATTCACTTGGTGAATTTGTTAAAAAACAACTTCCTCAACTTTTGTGTAGCAGTTCATTCAATATTAGACACGCTCTTCAAAATAACAAAAAGAAACCATATTGTATAAATATTCAAAAGCTAAAAAAAACTGATTTCGAATTCATTTTACATAATCTCAGTAACCCCAAATTCCCAAAAGCCTCAGTCTGGGTCAAAAAAGTAGACAGCATCATGTAGAGATACAAGAATGTATAAAAACGAGACAACATTGTACGAAACATTTTTATTGACAAGACCGAAGAAAATATTCGTGTAGATTGAACGTAACCATTGACGTGCGCTAGGGATAATCAATATGCAAAATAACTCACAGTTTCATCCGTGCATTTGGTTGGGTTTTAATTTGGTATAGACAATGAAGGATTATTCAGAAAACCCAAGAGAATCAAACCTTTAGAGATGTAACAGTCTCAATAGATTTTTGAATTTTGATAATAAATCATTCACCAACATCTGTAGAGACGATGTCAATACCAGATGCTGGAAATTTTTGTTCTAGTAAGTTTTCTACTTTTGTTGTATCTGGATTGTTTGGAGAAAATTAATAGAAATACTTTTCAAGTAAAAAAACTATTTTTACTTGAAACTATTTTAACAAAATCAGGACTTCCTTGGTCAATACACACAATCTAGTTTTATCTTCGAGGGGGAAATAGGGGGAAACTGAATCATTGGTTTTGTCCAAAAACAGTAATTCTTATAAATTTGCGAACAAAAAAAGCATGATTGGAACTAAATATAAAAAAATGATCCTAATTTTCACAACTATAGGCTACTGAAAAAATGGCACGCGTTCAAAATTTTTTGTATACGGTTGGCACAACCTGATGGGCATGTTCATGTCGCTATAATTGTATTTTTGTAGTAACAATTCGATATTTTGAATCGATAACCAAATATCGATACCATAAATGTCAACTATTAAGAGATATGTAAACAAAGTCTTCTTCTTCTTTATCCTTTATTGGGTAATATCACAGGGGATAATTTGCCCAGAATACTCAGGGGATGTAAACAAAGTCTAACTTGCTAAAAATATAACTTTAAATATTTATTGAAAAATTTATATTGGACCAAAAATAAAACTACCGTTTGCCCTAAATGTCTATATTTTCAAAGTACATGGCTCTGTAGTAATGTCATGAGAAAGGAGGGGCAAGTCTCTATGAAAACAAACAAAATATGAACTGGTTATGTAGCCTATTCCTTCATCTATCTGCTTACACATCAGGATCTTTTGGAATAGAGCCGTCGAATGCCTAAGAATCGGATAATCATCCTCGCATTGACAACACTGATACAGAATGAATAAAATGATCTATGTTGATGAAATCACTCGGTCATATTATTTCGATTATATTTAACAATTACTAATGGACAATCGTTAACATTGGCTCTTGATTGGCTGCTTGCGATGACCTTCTGTATCTGTAGAGTAGGGAGGGTGAGTGTGTAGGCTCACAGCACTTAGGTCACTTAGGCCACACACTCTCTTATTGACGATAACTCCGGACACTCGCATAAGACATGCCTGACAGTTTCATCTTCCTGTTCACACATCCTGCATAGAGGTGTGTCCACTAGCCCCATAGTATGGAGGTGTTTCCTTAGTTGACAGTGACCAGTCAGAAATCCTACTGTTAAACGTAGGTTTTTCCTGGTCATCGCCAAATATTTCTTCGGCGCCAGCTTCCCAGGGTCGCCCAGGGTGATCATGGCAAGACTGCATCCTTTGATTCCATCCCATCTCTTAAGAAATTGAGCATGGGTGTAACGTTTGGCTAGTTCCGCAATTGTCGAAGTCGTTAGGCCGTAGGTGTCACTGGGTCCTAGAATTTTTAGTCCCGCGGTTTCCCTGGCTAAAGAATCAGCAATGCGATTTCCTTTACTCCTGTCGTGCCCTTTAACCCACCTCAGGATAATATTGTTATCTGCCGAGGCGTCAGCTAAATCTTGGTGGCACTCTAGTACTAGCATCGATATAACACGTTGTCTGTTCAAGGCTTATAGGGCTTGTCTACTATCAGTGCAAATTATTATGTTTTTGCCAGAAATTCCTCTTCGGGTTAGTTCTTTTGTGGCAATTGAGATACCAGCCGGTTCTGTTTGAACCACGCTGGTATTGTTTCCCATTCCCCACTTAATCTTTCGGCTTAGTGCTCTCGAGTAAACTCCACATCCTGAGCCTTCTTTCAATTTTGAATAATCTGTATATATGCGTATTGCATTTGCAGCATCTGGCTCTGTGTTCTGTTTTATTTGAATTTTGTAGGGTTCAATTGCATCGTTGGCTGCCTGCAGCAGAGGTAGCGCAGTGAGCGCTTCCTGCCATAGGCTTAACTTCAATTGGCCCACTCCCACTTCGGGGTTTACACCAGCCGTGCGCAATCGTTACATGGCCATTAACGCAACCTCCTTGACGTGCGACGTGCAGGTCCAGAGGGGTCAGACCATTAATTAGTTCCATTGCTGCGGTTGGTGTTGTTCTCATGGCTCCTGTGATGTTTAAATAAGCCATTCGCTGTATTTGATATCATTTTTGGATGGCCGTTGCTTGTAGAACCTTCGGTCCCTATGCAATTGCTCCATACGTCTTATTATTGCAGTGTAGATCCAGGTGACCACACGGGGTGACAGACCCCATGTGCGTCCCACTGTCCTCGGACACTGCTCATAAGCCACATATGCTCTTTTTGCTCTGCTGTGTAGATGACCGTTCCATGTTAGTTTCCTGTCGAGAGTAATACCAAGGTATTTCACCTCTTCCGAAAAGTTTAGTTTGCTTTTGAAGATTTCGGGAGGTTTTAAACCCGATAAACTGGTGAAAAGGACCATCTCAGTCTTTCTGGGATTGATCGACAGTGAGTGTTCCTTACACCATTTTTCAATTAATTTAAGCCCATCCTGCGCTCTATCGCACAATGTGTTCACAAATTTGCCAGATATGCAGAGTCACCGTTTTCCTAGTCTCTCTTGAATTAAGAATTAAAGTTGCTCATTTCTGTTTTATTGCCACGTAGTAGTGAATTATAAAGCCTCTCGAATTATAAGTTAACGCAAAAACCTGTCTATTGCGTATATTTCAATTTAATATTTTTTTTCAAATATCACATACTGATGTTGCAAAATATTTTGGTAAGACACTGGATGTATTTATGAAAAGATCGTAATTGAAAACCAAACATTTAGTTCAAGTTGTTGACTTTACATAGTTGAATGAAAAAAATGATCCAATTTGTCAGAAAATAAAATAATACATTCTGTAACCGAAAGCGTCGTTAAGTACAGGACCAAAAACCGAAGAAAAGTTCGGCATACGTCATTTGATACTCACGCTTCCCCTACATACATTCCAACTGAGTCCTAATTCTGTAATTAAATTTTTGAAGACATCAGTTAATCGAATTTTCAATCAAACGTGAAAATACAGGAGCTCTTGCAGTTCACCAAGTATTTCACGAAAACTAGCAAACACGTTTTCGTAATGTCTGCACACAAGTGGATTATTTTCTACGTAATTCATCTAATGTAAGGTCCTTGCTAGTTAAATTTACATATATTCAATCACTAATTCATTAGCAATATAAGCAATTTAATTGAATAATTCCAGAAACTCAATAACCAAATTAACGTAATAGTATATCACAAACATAATTCCATAAAGTTGATTATTTATTAATAATAAAATCGATCGAATTATATCAGTGATATGCAGTGCATTTTAAAATTAACTTTCCACAGATTTATCTCTAATAGAGGTTAGGCTAGACCAAGAAAAGAAACCAGAACAGAAACAGAAAAAGAAAGGATATTTTTTTAAACCCTAAAATAAATCACGTTAAGCTTTGTTGACAAGGAGAGTGAAGAAGATTGAAATCCAAATGTGATTTAGTAACACATCGTCTGAAAGATTTTTTTTTCTATAGAAGTATTTAGAATTTAAAGGTATTTTGGATGAGAATATTTTTTAAGGATTTTTCCATATCAATATCCCATTGTCATTTTGGATGGATTGAAAATCACTTTAAAAAAAGTCACCCGGAAACAATTTTAAATTCATCGTATTCGGACTGGATACATTGGCTCTCGAGATTGCACTTAATTGTCTCTAAATTGCTTTAGTAGCCCTCAGCGTAGACACAAAAAATACTGCCAATACGTTCATTGTACAGGGCGATTTGGAATAACTATTTTCAAGTCAATGATAGGAGCTGGCGATTTAAAAATTTGTAGGAGGACATCAAAAGCTTTCAAATATAACAAATTTTTGAAACTTTCCCATGTAAAACGAACTGGATATTTGGGAAAATATTTGATTTTACAATATTAGAAGCAAGAAAAAAGTTATTCTGTATTGGTTACACAACAAGCCTGTAAATAATAAATATTAGATAATTAATATATTTGATCGATATTGATAATCCTTTCCAAAACAACATCCACACACAAAACTACCCAATTTGAAACTCCCACTACATTTCCCCGGAACAATGGCTCTGTTACGTTTATGTAACCGATTATATAACACAATTCTGTGTTAAAGGATTAATGATTTATTATTGAATAGAGTTAATCATGACGAAATCTATAAAATCTGTTATTAAATGTTTGATGGAAGAATCTACCATGTTCTTCCATAAAACCTCTTAACTTAACACTTTTCAGAACATCTAAGAATTGTCAGGTTAGAGCATTTTGATAATTTCACGTTTTTTGTCAAGGAGTTAGTCTTTTTTGAGAAAATCTACGGTTTTTAGCGGGAAAACCGCGCGCATTTATTAAAAATATAGTCGTTTGAAGTGACTACAGGCGTTTTACAAGGAAAACATTTAAGCCCCTTATTATTTGCACTGTTTATAGCTGATTTTGAAACCTTTTTCACGACAAAGGCGCGCAAGGTATAAATATTGATGACCAAAATGATGTATTGTCACTAATGTACGCTGACGACCTTGTCATTTTGACACACTCTGAGATTGATGTGAAAAATTTTTGGAAAAATATACCAGTTCTAATAAATTAACTGTGAATTTACAGATGACAAAAAAATTATGCAATTTTCTAGAGGAGGTTTCCGGAAACCTAACTTTGATTTTTATTTCAACAACCAATTGATTCCTAAAACCAATAAATATTCATATTTAGGTGTAGTCTTCACTTCATCAGGTCTATTTAATGAAATGGCCCATTCAAGTGCCAACAAAGGTGAGCAGGCAATAGGTTCTCTTTTACCTATAATGGCTAAAACAAAAATTGATACTTGGCAACCTAGAATCAAATTGTTGGAGTCACTTGCCCTCAGTGTCATGTTTAATTGTATTTCTGTTTGGGGAGTGATGTATTTGGATATTCTAGAAAGAGTTCAGCTATATTTCCTGGAAAGAGTTCTTTTAGTTCCTATCAATACTCCAGATGCTATAATCCGTTTAGAGACTGGAAGAGTCAAGTTTGCATTTAATATTTTTAAAATGACTCTCAACTGGATACACAAAATACTAACAATGGATAATCATCGCTATCCTAAGCTCTGTTTAAAACAACAACTGCGTTTGGTCAACTCTACAGATATGAAGTATAATAACTGGATAGTTCAATTGAAAAAGTTCTTTGTTGATATTGACTGTGACCATATATGGAACAATTTGAATCATCCTTCTTTTATATCGCAGAGGAAAGATTGGTTGTCCAAATATTATACATATTTACATGTATCAGATATCAGTGCTGCATCTCAATATTCTTTTATGTATTTGTATTCTTCTTTTCCTACCACCTGTGAACCAAGCACGTACCTGGCTTTAAAATTACCCATCCAGGTTACCCGCATCTCTTGCTCAAATGCGTATGTCTAACCATTTCAAAATTAAATTTACATTAAATGGTATTGGATACATTATTGACCCTGAATTGGATTGTACTGTTTGTAATATTCATGAAAAGGAAACTATTTTCCACTTACTGTTTGATTGTCCGATTTATACAATAATGAAACGGAATATCCCTTGCCTTGAAAATGTGAACTCACTGCTTCATGCCTTAAATAAAATCACAATTTTTGAGGCTAGGAAAATTGCGGAAAACATTTGGAATTTATTGAAATTACGCCAATTTGACATATTCGGTTAATGGAGTCTCTCCCTGGTCATACGCAAACAAAAAAAAATACGCCAATTTGTCTTAAATGAATGTTTTGTGTGTAGTTGTTAAGATTCGTTTAACCTTTCCTATTTTAAAAATACTTTTTTTATATAGAATCATATTGTACCTTGCTGTAACATTGTTTCAGAAGCAATAAAATCATTATTATTATTATTATTATTATTAAATTTAGTTTTTTCTATAGGACGCTAGTTTTTTAAAAATTGTACCTATTTTTAGGCTGGAAATAACTTTGAAAAGTAATTTATTCTGATTGCCAATGGTCTAGATGTTCCGCCAGAGTAAATAGATTTTGTAGCACTGTTCCTATTTTTTGTTAGAAAACTTCAACTTCTTATTTCTCTTTTAATACAAAAAAAATTGTGCTGTAACTTTTTTTGTATAATTTTGTTTATCTGAACTTGAATTTAATCATTGTTTTCACACCTTTTCTGCTTGAACGGTTGTTAACAAGACAAATAACCGAATACGTGCACAACACCAATTTTTCATGATTCTCAAAGAACGAGAAAATCGAAACCAGACGACAGGTCATTACATAAACTATCCAAATTTCCAATTCCTTGCACATTTCAGCAGTTTTTTAAGTCTTTTACGCTGGTTTTATGTTTCCCAAGATAAATTTTTGCATTTATTCTCACAAAATTTCTCGTAGGTCCTTGATAAGTCATTTTTCCATTATTCCTATGAAGCCTCCTCATTAGGTATATTTCAACAGTTGCAGCAATAAACATTTTTCCAACAAATTATGGCAGTAATTTTATGTCCTTATTGTAAATGTGGTTCAATCATATCATAAACATTCTTGACACTTCCTTGGAAAGGGGAAAATAAATTTAAATAAATTAGTGAGTATTTGAAAGGGATCCCTAAAGCTCTGGTGTAATCTAAATTCTGCTCTAGAATAATATTTAAACATGGTTAATTTAAATTATTTCAAATTTAAGTAAACAAAATTTTATTTAAAGGCACACTTCAACGTCCCTTTAAAAATATTAGTTTAAACAGGCGATTTTAAACGAATCCTTTTAAATTGTAACGGAAAGGTGGTTAGCGAATACCGAATTCGTTGTTAAGCTTTTAAGGGCCTCTAAATTCTAGAGGAAGATTTCCAGAATACGCGTCTATGATATCGCATTTTAATGTATATTATATATTTATGTAAATTTATTTGTTTGATGTATATTTTCAATTTGAACTTTGGCATGTTATTTATTTAAACTTGCCACTGTTTCTAGCAATAACTGTTTTCAGCAAAGTAAGATCACACATTTTTTAGTATATTTTAAAGTGCAGGCATAAATATATAAATGATTAAGTGCAAAAAGGACGCTTGCGCTTGCCAGCATCTTAAACTAGGTGGCGCGTTTTCACATCCCTGTTCGCATCTGGATTCTCAACAATATTTACCCCGAATCAGTTCTCCACTGGCGCTTTCCCTACCGCCTCATGTTTCGTTTCATCATAAAAACGCGCGCGCTTTTCGTGAATTTCAAAACTCTTCCTACATCATGAACTTTTTAAAGATTTCCTAAATAAAAAAAAACCTGTCTATGCTTCGTGTCTAATTGATATTGAATGTGTTGTAAATAATAAAATAAAAAATGGTTTTTATGTTCTTAAGATATGTGATATTAATATTATTGTTATTGAACTTTTTATCAGGGCAAATATTTCCGAATGATTTGCAAATAAGACATAGAAGAGCTCGACTCGTAAGGAACCGGAGACACGGTAATCATTATTTGAAAATTCAAAAACATTCTTCCGATTTCGAAGATGTAGATAAATTCGTTACTGAATCTTCAGATTTCTTGTATGATAATTCCACTTTAACGATAACAGATGAACAGGTTATCATAAAATTGTCTTCTGAAAGTCCAGATGCTCGTAAAAGTACTAAGGATACGAATCGCAAGAGATCAGATGGAAACATAAATATAAAAGTAAATACGATCGCTCCCATACATTCAAATAATAGCTGGCAACATATTGACAAAACTGTTTTATACATGGGAGAAAAACGAATTTTCAATAAAGCCGATAGCAATGAAAACGATACTGCTTCGGAAATGTTTCCGAATGCAAATGATATAAATGCGTCAAGAGATTACAATTCGGGAGAAAAAACTTTCCGGCGAGCAGAAAGTGGTCGTGGACATGCCGATATCGTAACTCGATTTTTGCGAATAGTGGAATCTCAACATTTACTAGGAGAAAACTGCACCGCAGGAACCGACTTGAATTTAGGCGAAGGAGTCGTGGACAGATACGCTCAAGAAAGATTTAGAGTAGAAGCCGATATATGTGTCAACAGAGCTAACATGTTAACGAGAATATGGAAATACGCCGATCAAAAAGCGCTTATATCCGAAAATCTCTTTTATTCTATGGTATATTCCTTAGTAGAATTTAACGATGTTATATTCGCAGCAGGCAACTGTTACGCCGAACATCAGTACAAAGATCATTTGCTTTTTTGTCCTTACGCTTATCGTTTACCCGAGGGAAACATCCTGGTGAAGGATCTATCGGTCGAATATCATTATCTTGGCAACACATCGGAGTGGTTCTACATAGCCAGAAAAAATGCCGAAAAAGTCATCAAAGAAAACACGCAGTACACTCACGGTGAGATAATTTTTTTTATGACGGTTTACGAATTTATATGTAAATTAATTTCCCAAAAAGCACCAATTATCAACCAAACAATGATATTGTGTTTTAACAAACAAAGATTTTTGGTCACTTAGTGTTTATATTTTACAAATTGAATGTTTTTTCTTATATATAAGCGTTTATTTGTACTTTTTCGCAATACGTTTGCAGTTTTAAACAACAATTTGAGGTGTGACATATATTGAAGATTAAAGTATTTACGTTAATAACAAGTATAATTTTCTCTAATATCAATTACAACCAAACAAAGCTTCTAGCGCACAAATTCATAATAAGTAAACAAGACCCGTCTCAATATGCCCAACACAGACCAGATATGTGCCCAAAGTAATAAAAATTTGTCCAACACATTATAGAATGTCCCCAGTTTGCAAACCAGCGAAGACAACATAAAACTCCCCACACCTTACAGCTAGCTCTCAGAGACTAAATTAACTATTCATGAAATTTTTTAAAAATCATTAATATGTATAATTTTTTTTTATTTCAATGTATCCTTTGTAAATATTGAAATGCCAATAATCCTAGTGGTAGCAGTATATATTAAATTGAAGAAAAAAAATCTTCAACATACTTTCAATAAAGTCATTGAAGTAGCCTTGATCAATTTTACTCCAAACCTGGGGTGAAAGTGAAGAAATGGAGCAGGAGGAAATACCTAATAGTGAAACCTGCATTAACTGCACTCATTCCCTTCACTAGAAAAAGGAAGCTACTAAAACGGCCAAGCCTCTTCAACGAGCAGCTGTGTCTAGGCCAGGAGGTCTGGGTATAACTCTGTACGCAAAACTCTGGAATTCACACCTACATGACAATACCAATGAGGCGAAAAATGCCCTAGTAGCTGCAAATGGAGCGATAGGAAACACTTGGGGGGACTAAATTCATGGATTGTACACTGGTCCCATGGTCACCTTAGTTTGGTGGCCAAAAACAGATCATAGGAAAGCCGAATTAAAGCTATCAAAACTTCAGAGGCTTGCCTGTCTGTGCTGCGGCAAAGGAAGCCATTCTCAATCTTCCTCCTCTTGCTCTGTATGTTGAGGCGAAGCTGGCTACATGCAGGCCGGAATGCAATGGTAATTGGCACGGAGGAAACAGCACTTATGATTCTTACATATCTTCGAATGAGAAGCACTGTCTCATTGGAGATATAGATACCTAGGATACCTAAAACGTCCACAACTTCTCTCTGAAGTGACCCGACTCAACCATGTCAATCATCCGCATCAAAATTCTAAATTCTCAGTTATAAATCACAGCTGACTGGATGATAAATGATAAAGTTTACAGTATACAAAGAAAGAGACACCATTTTTTGGTTGAACTTTTTGAAAAAAAACTGAAACACTTAATGTATTCTAAAAAAAGAGATTTATGTACATAAAATTTTGTTTAAATATAATAATAGCTGACAATGCTCCAAAGTAGAATTGACATAAGCGTTTCTTTCCATCTACCCTATTATCCAACAAAACCCACATAAGTTTTTGTTGGACCAATTTGCAATGCAATAGATTTTAAATTGGATTATTTAGTATATGCCAGATTTTATTTTTGTTCGTATTCAGAACAAACTTTTTTCATTTGAAAATTTCCGATTCAATTTATCACCACACACACACACAGGTTGCTGAAGGTTATTATAGATACTTTTATCAACTATTTTAGAAATCATCAATATCTATTAAAAATTGTAAAAAATGCGGCCAATATTATTCAAAAGGTGCGTGATTCTGTTTCTATAGACTTTTGCGTAATAAATTATATTAATTGTTTTGTTGCATGTCAAATTCAAAAAAAACCTATCATCTGCCGTATTCTTTGATCCAACTAGTAAAAATCAATACTCTGTGTAGCCGGCTGAAAAAAAAGGTTTTTTTTGAGATCCTCAGCGAGGTTATTACATTTGCTAGAATAAGCTGTTTGGTTAGATTGTCATAGGCGTTGAAATAAACTTTTAAAGGGATCTTTTTATATAAAAGATTTGTTCTATTTACCATAATGACCGCCAGGGTTATTAGCGGAAGCATAATAAAATATAATAACATTATTAAGCGGTTCCAGTTTGGTTTTTTCTTCCCAGTGGAAGTAGTAGTATCCTTAATATGAATAGCAGGGATGAGCATTGGTTTGATGGCTATTTGGTCCACTTTCTCATTAACTTAACTCCTGCACTAGATTATACGTATAGAAATTATATTTAACTAATTTTGGCATATGGAGTGACATTTTTCAAAACTGACTTCGTAACCAGTTAGATAATGAAAAATATTGTGTAACTGGTGATGAAAAATTAATTTTATCACCAGTTAATAAAAACAAGGGAGAAAAGAAGAAAATTTAATGTCATATTATAGAAAAATAACAACAACTAGAACTGAAGAGAACTACTAAATATAATAACAACTAGAACTATTTACTTTTTATTTTATGCATTATAAACATTTGACACAATTCGAACAGTTTGTTAGGTTAACCCCCACAGAATTAGCAGTTGATGTAATCTCGTGATGCATAACTGATCTTGAACTTGAGGTGCTTGATTCACCAAGAATATCAGAGGCAATCCTTTTTTTATTTTCTAAGGAGTTCTCTACATAGCCCTCCGCTACCGTGCTGGACTTCCAGCCTCCATGTTGTTTTAACTTTAAAATGTCGGCACCAGAATCTGCCAACAATGTAGCCGACGATCTTCTGAAGCAGTGTCCCGTAAATAAAACAGGATTTGGTAACTTCAAAAACTAGGCAATAATTTCTGGTAGACTACCAATTGTATTAATGCCAACTGTTTGTACGCCGCATGTACCATATTTCCTTTTTGTCAAAGTTAGATGAAATATTGTATGAAACACGTTATGAAATGCTTTTTTGTGTAACTCGTGTCATGCAAAAATTTCACTCGTTACACAAAATGATGCATTTCGTAACTGGTTACATAAATAGCTATTCTTTGCTCCTCAGTGCTGTGAATCTTCCATAATTTTTGATTTGAGGCCGTATTTGGTATAAATTTGTTCCAGAGTCTACGAAATATAGCCTGAAAATGACCATTTTACAATGTTTCCCTCCTGTTGGCTGACTGCTTGTGGAAAGTTTAAAGATGTCCAGTATATTTATATTTATATACAATGGTTACAAACTTACAGCCCCGGAGTTACTAAAAAAAATTTGAATGCATTTTTACTTACCTTTTATTATCTATCGGCGTTTATTTATGGAAAATCTTAAAGAAAAAAAGACCAGCATGTTGTCGATTTGTCTTATAAGTATTAAGGTTTCACAATTAATCAATTTGGCTTAACAGAATTGAAGGGTCTTTCAGAGATCCCGAGTTAAAATCCCTGACGAAGCAATATTTTTCATAAGTGGTTGATTAAAGGAAAAACTGACTTTATTATTGCAAGAAAAACGTACCCTGGATTATATGTTTAATAAAGTTGAATTCTAAATTAAATTTTCGAAAATTTAATTTTTAATATTGCGGTAGGTACAGATTTTTCAATTTTATTTGATACTTTCGCTCTATATTTTCCTGTATATTATGTTATATTTTTGCCTGGAAACAATCAAATTAAAAATCTCGAATATCTTCAATTGTATGATTTCTCAGAGCAATCTATCAATTTTTTATCTGTAAAAAAGAATTTCCAATCAGCTGGTTTTAATTACGAATTTTCTTTAAGGTTCAAGTTTTCCTGAAGCACAAAGGAAAATTCCGGATATAAAATATCCATTAACTTTATATTTGTAATTAAAGCTCACGTTTATTTGATTTTCATCTCACCACAGGAAGCTGAAAATGTTTATTACCATAAAAAAATAAACCACATAGTAAAAATGAGACTGTCTATCTATTTAAAATTTGTTTGTAACATGTAACACAAGATCAAGCATACAATTTTAAATCTGTAACTGGTAATCGGAAAATTACATCAAGATCTCTGAAAGTAAACTGTCACCAATATCTACACCACGAACAGTAGCGCATCGTGAAAGAGTGCCCTCTATATTTTTTTAAACTTACACTTTTTAAAGATATCTCTAAACAGAAAAAAGATATCGACATCTTCGATTAAACCTACAAACTTCTATTTAACATTTTCCAAAGATTATTAGATTGAGAAGAAAATAAATAGCGCCCTTTAGCGTGCATGCTACTCATTAAGCTATTTCAAAATTACTACTCTTATGCACAATTATGCTTTGTATATTTTTTTGTTTCCCTACGTCCTCACG
>CAJUYI010000276.1:105981-193548 GCA_910591695.1 Galerucella pusilla | reverse complement strand
GTTTCCCAGTTCGTAAACAAACGGTTGACGTGGTTAACTGATCTGAAATCTCTTAATAAATGTGTTTATGAAGTAATACCACTGGTGACATTCATTAATGAGAAGTCAAAAATACAAAAATATAGAAATTATGTCGATGCCTTTTAAAGGGACAGTATCCACAATAAGCCCAGGAGGCTGAGGTGGTACCGGCGAAGGGACGGCTTCTTAGAAAAAAAAGGGACAGTAGTAATATCTGGTTACTACATATAAATGTATGACTGATTAGTAAAAACATTAAACTGATTTAATTTATGAAGTTTTTTTTTTCTATCCCAAAAACAAAATGGTATTCCATATTTGGTGACTTTCCTTCAGAAATATATGATATTATGCTTGCCTTTTGCTTTATTGAATATTTTCAAATATATCTGTTATGCCCCAATTTACCGCTTTGTCATATTATAAAGCTATTTTTTCCAAGTATTCTACTGTAGATAACTCATTTTCCCAAAAGATTGAGTTATGCCCTTCAGCCTCACAGCCACAGAATTTGAAAGCTGATTTTTTATTAAAGGTTATCCTATAAACTCTCACTTCTATAGGTTTGTTTTGTGGTGCCCACATCAAGTCGCCACAAAGTCACCCAGACTGAATTGAATTAATAGAATTAATATTGAAAACAACTATTGTCGGCAGCCGAAGCTTAAAAAATAAGAAGCTACCACAAATAATAAAAATATTTCAATCGTTTTTTACATCTATTTTGATTGATAAAATTATACAGATAACCTGAAAAGCGACCTCATCTTTTGTGTAAAATATCTCGCTCGAATTCCCCATATCCTATATATTTCTCTAGACTCGAGAAAAATATGATATATTTCCACATTCATATTATTTTTTTCTGTCGTGACGCATATTGTCCATGTTCAGTTTCCGACTTTCTTGTGCTGGCTGAAATTGAATGCATATATTTGACAGAAACGTCGTGTTCCATTCAACGTATGCAAAAGAATGCGACGTATACAGGAAGTTCATAAATATCGAAATGTCTAGTCTTGTATCAACTATTTTTCATATATAATATCACAGGAGAAAACATTTTTTTGGCACAATTTTCGAATGGTATGAAAGTCTGCTGCAATTTCACGAATGACAAGAATGACAAGCCGTGATTTTATCGAAAGTTACATTACAAAACGATTACAACAAACTTGAATAAAACCTTGAGAACAATTTTGCCTACTCATTTTTTCTCGAGAGGTATTCGACAAACTATTTCACGAGAAAAAGACTAAGAAATAAAATTGAAGAACTTTTATTCAACAATGTAGCATAGACAAATAAACAACTCAATTATTTATGTGAAATTCACAGTTTTTATAATTGAGGGTGCATTATTTTTATCGTTATGGTGTGATTGTAGAACATGTACTTACGGTATGTTTGAACTCGTACTCGGAAAATTGCCCAATTTTCAGTTTTTGGAATGGAATGTGTTTTAAACTAAACTAATCTAAATTTTTCTAACAAGAAATAACACAAGGACTACTCATGTTAAGAGCACCTCAGGTGTGGATTCTAAACTAATAAATAATACAGGGAGCACCTAGGACTTTCGGGTTCTTGAGTAATCCTACTTGAAATTTACGTTAAGTTACTGAAAGTATAATGGAGATAGTTCCCACATAGCAATTTGACATCCTAAGCATATGCGTGGAATATTTCCAAAAAGAACATGGATGTGCAAAGCATGTTCTCAAATAATACCAAAACAAGTGCTATAAATAGATTGTGTTGCGCCCTGGTCACATGCTGGTCAGGTTTTCAGAATGTGATGAAAGATGTTCTTATAAGATGCTGAGTATGTTCCCAGCACTAAAAAGCACAAAGTGCCAACAAACATGTGATAGCACATCCTTTTCACATGCTACGCATTTTCCAGCTATAGGCCTTCTGATAATATACAGTACATCCTAGGCATGTGCTATCGGCGTATATATTATATACCTATCCGAGTGCTATTAATCTATACATGTGCTAGTGTAGATGCTAGTCACATGCTAAGGATATCTCGTAATATTCGCAGGACCTACGCATTTCCATTACACTTCCTTTTACGAAAAGAATGTACTTTGCACATGCTCTTCTGAAGTTTCTCGCTTGCAATGCATACTCTTTGTGGGTACATGATATAGAAGTTAACTTTTTTGTCAACCTCTTATTTTTCATTTACCATTTACCAATGTAACATTATTAATTACTGCAATAAAAATCCTTGTTCTGAGGGGACCTCCATGCCATGTTGATCACGGCAACCCCTATGCCAGGTTAGTATAATTCTTTAGCTTTAGTCCGGTATTTGATTTCCGTGGTTACATATGAATCGGTGTATAGCTACAAATAAAAGTCAGCGCGCTCTTTCGATGCGTTTATGTATTATTTCGAATACTTTGTTGAAAAGGAACTCTTACCAAATGTATTTTCTTAATAACATTATCTATATAGTTGTTCTCACTTCATGAATGTTTAATCAATCATCAAATCAATTTTATACACGCTGTATTTCTCAATTCAATTCAATAAATAATTGAAGAAATGTAGATGCTGTCTATACTCTTCCAAATAATGTGCTATTCACATGCGATAAAGCATATGCTGAAACAGAATGTGATCGCATGTGCGAAGGACGTATTCAGCATGTGCATTGAATGTACCAAATAATGTTCTATGTTTTATACTTTGCACATGCTAAAAATATGATTTAAGGTTAATCATCAGATTATTCAGATATATACATGTTAAGTGTATAATTATAAATGGAAAGATATATATGATAATGGCTTCATAAAGAATAAAGAATAAGTCATTATCGCATGCTAAAAGCCTTTGACTTTATTTTATGGTATATGCGTAGCATTTGCTTCAAATGTACCAAATAATATTCCATGTTTTATATTTTGCACATGCTAAGGATGGGCTTTGGGGTTAATTCTGATTTTGGCAAATGCATATTTGAAATGAAATGGTACAACACCAATGATGGCTTAGAATCTATTAAACGAAAATAGTTAATATTTATTCATACATGTATGTAAAACGAATAAAACGTGCTGAAGATCTGATGTGAAATTACCTGACCTGATTGATAATCCCTATCACATGCTTAGGATATCTGTGAAATAAAAGACTTCTGATATTCTTCAAGGTATATACTTGGCATATGCGCTGAATGTAGTGAAAAGAATCTTAGTTAATGGTAAATTATTATAATATGCTAAATATATAATTAAAAAAAAAGCTTTAGGTGGACTTTTATGGTATGTGCGAATCATATGCGAAAGATCTACGGAAAAATCAAAGTTTGAATCTAGAATTCTTAGCACTTGCTATGGATGTATGTACAGGGATGTGCTCAAAAGTATGTGGACAGCGTATGCTAATCATGTACCGAAACGAACATCTTTTACGGGACGTTGAAGGCATATACTTGGCATATGAATCTTCTTTAAATGCTATGTGGGTTAGTGGAGTTAATTCTCACAATTGAAAAAAGGTAAGTGGGCGTCACCCTGAAGTAATAAAAATGGTTTACAGAGAGGTGGAAGATTTTATCAATAATAATAATATACAAGTAATTGAAGCGAGGATTCAACTCGAAATTGACAAACTAAATGAATATAATAAAGTCATCTGCAATTTTATTGATGCTATCATAAATAATATAAAAATTATGCATCAAGAATAATGGTGGAAATCTCGAATATCTTTTATAAGTTATTATTTATAAATTCTCTAGAATAAATCTTTGTTTTCTGTTTTGTATGGGTATATATTTCGACTTTTTCTTTCCCACTGAGAACCATTTTAATAACTTTATCTAAAAAAGTTATCAAACATATTAGTTGTCATTTTCATAGCTTACTTTAATAAATTACTTATCTTTTTTATATTAAGGCCCGGTTGTACCTATATCTGAAGCTTAAAATTGAGCTCAACTGAGCTGGGCTTAAAATATAAGCTTAGCTCAACCCTAAGCCTGTTGTACAAACATGGTTCAGTAGCAGCTCTACTAAACCTATATTTGCAAGTGTTGGTAGAACTTACGCATGCGTATGAAGTAAATTGGTCACAATATGTTTGTCAAATAACCTAACTAATGTCATATTTGCTACCTTTTAGTTTTACAAGGAATTTCCTCCGATATACAATCTGTCACAAAGCGAACGGTTTCCAAGACGGTTTCTTTAGAAAGACGAAATCTTTGAATAAACTCATGATCTCTCCAACATTCAAAGTGATTCAAACGCTCTCTATACACCCGAGGTCTTCTCGGGTGCTGTACGATTCCAATAAGTTCCAAAAAATCCTCATCATCGGTTAAAATATCCATAATTAACTTTGACAAACTTTTAATTTAACATTAAATTAAGTACAGGTTATGTTTGCATACAATTTATTCACATTTAAGCCACGGAACATGATATCAATTCATGTTCCGTGCTTAAGCTTACATTAAACCTGCCCTCTTGGAGGCTTTACTAAGCTTAAGGTTTAAATGAAGCTCAACCGTAAGCCAACTTTGTACAACAGCTGAACCTGAGTTCACACTTGAGCCTTCACTAAGCTACAATTGTACAACCGATCCTTACAGTAATTACCAAAACTGAGATTTACAACATTCCATAACTCAAAAAAGGTACAAGGTAGAGATAATATATTATATATTTTTGAATTCATAAAAAAAGAGCATTCTAAAAATGTGAAAATATACAGAATCGCCCATTTAAAAAAGAACTATTATTTTTTGTATCCCCTCAAATTTGTACGCTACTGAACTTTTGATGGAATATAAAGAAAATTCAGCTTCAACCAAACGACTTTTATATAAGACTTTTTTTTCTAAAAGTGATAATAACGATGATAGGGGGTGGGTAATTTATAATGAATAACCCTGTACCATCAATTGACACCACCAGTGATGATACTTTAATATGTTGTATCAAACGACATAAACTTATCTTATCTCCCGCTAACCACAAATTTTGAGGGAATTGCTGTCACTGCCTGGTGCCCTAATAAGCTGATTATTTGTAGCATTTACATTCCACCTGACCTTTCTCTTAATGAGGAACACCTAACCGACCCAATTTTCAGCTCCCTCACCCATACATCCTTGTTTGGTGACTTACGACGCTTCACACCTTGTCTACCCGTGGTTGTACCGGAGGCTACCGGAGGAAAAGTTATGAAAAACGTCATTAGCTCCTTCGGAACCTGCTCGTTAAATACTTGACTCAAAACTCACTTCAACCTTCTCTTTTCTTCTGCTTCTTTCTCTTTTGACCCCAGCTTATGTGACCCTAAAACTGCATTTTCCCTTTCTGGGCAAGTTTCCGATGACTTTCATGTTAACAACCACTTTCTCGTCATTATATCCAATCATTCTATTCATAAACTATCACTAGAAGCTTCCGGCACCCACAAAATGCAAACTGGTCTGAGTTTACTTCTCCCTCTCAATTATATTCATCCTCATTAACTATTTCTGCAAATATAAATGACACTCTAAAAATTTCTACTAACAACATACTTGCTGCTGCCTAGACTCACATAGGTAAAACAGTCACTTCCTTGGCACAAAAAACTCAGCTGCTTCATTTACATGTCAGCCTCCAAATCTGTTACATAAAATTCACTAAACTCTGTACTCAATACCGCTATCCGCTTCTGCATTTGTGCAGTCAACTCTAGCCCTACTGATAGTCTTCATATCGAAGCTGATCAATCACCCATCCCCTTAAGATTTTCATAATTTATTCCATCAAATAGTGAAATTAATTGGAGGCAGTTATTTTCATGCATAACTTCAACATGAGTAGATTTCACAAAGTAAGGGTCCGAACAGTGAATCAATAAAGTCATACAGAAGCTATAACTATTCAAGTACCTACATCCCTTCTAATATTCTCTCCCAATTAAAAATACCCAACATACTCACGATAAAATCCTGATGTCTTCTTTTTGATAGTAGGTACTCCATATATGTCAGACTTAGCCTTCAGGAGCTTCTTCTTACACAGTGGAAAAAATCAGAATTGACGATTAAAAAAGCCGTTTCAGTAAAAATAAGATTTTCAACAATTTTACAATTTTATTTTAAATATCCCAAATATACAAATCTCGAGTTGTCTATTCGACCCATACGAATAACACGAGTACTACAACGAAAATATGTTAAAAACATTTGAAAGAGAGAGAAGAATAATAGTGCGCAGTCAGCTGTTGACTTATTTGTAAAATTTATTCCCAATTTTTGTCGGCAACAATGTTAAATACCATTAATTATTAAATCCAAAGCAGTGTAAAGATTTTATTTATTGCAGATTGTAATTTGTACAGCCTTATCCCGTATTAAAAGTTAAATGCAAAATAAGATAACTATTTCTTAGAAAGTACCAAACATTTTAAACTGGCAACGCTGCTCTCATATCAGATTGGTGGCTGGAATTGAAAACACGCCCAACGCTGACTGCGAACAATTATTCTTCTCTCTCTTTAAAGTAGTTTTGCTTATATTTTCCTTGTACTTGTGTAAATCGTATGGCTCGAATAGACTTTTCGCGATCTGTATATTACAACTTGAATGTCCAATTTATGTCAATTTGAGGAATTTCCTAGATTGTACTTAAGATGATTGAATGAGCAGTTTTTGAGCAGAATTCACAATTTCTGTTTAACAAAATACTTTTTTTGGTTAACGTCATCATCACAAAAATTCACATTAATGGAGACAATACAGAGACTGTCTTACGACGCGCTTACAATACACTACTTATATATTGGAGACTGCTCACACGATTTCTACAGTGTGGAAACCACTTATGGAATAAAACTCTTTGTCATTATTTTAGAAAATTATAAAAAATGCAGAGACACGTCAACTTTTGAATTGAGTTGTGCGTTATAAACATAAATCTAAATGTACAGGGTGATTCACGCAAGTATGCCATAGTCGGTGTTGTTTTTTTAATGCAACACCCTGTATATTTGCATATTTTTGAAATCCTCCCAATGAATCGATTCCAACAAATCAAATAATGTATGATCAATTATGATTTATACAGGGTGAAATTTTTATTTTGACAGTTATTAATTACATACATAAAATAACCTGATGTATTTGATTTTAAAACATTAAAATAGATGTTAAAAATGCTCTCCACCCAGTTGTTGGCAATAGCACAGTCTCCTACAAAACTCCTCCTTAACTCTGTTTAAAGTTTGAGGTGAAATATTCCGTATTTCTGTAGTTATCCTGTTTTTGAGGTCTACAATGCTAGTTAATTATGTGTTACTTATACTTTGTTCTTGAGATAACCCCACAGAAAAAAATCTAACGGCGTGAGGCGTGGCGATCTAGCTGGCCACTCAATAGTACCTTTTCGTCCAATCCATTTATTGGGGAGGATTTCATCAAAATAAGTTTTTTTTTATTCTATTCTTACCATTAAAGCATAATGGGGTGCTGCCCCGTCTTGCTGGAACCAAACATTTTCATTCGGTAAGCT
This sequence comes from Galerucella pusilla, assembly GCA_910591695.1. NCBI lineage: Eukaryota > Metazoa > Arthropoda > Insecta > Coleoptera > Chrysomelidae > Galerucella > Galerucella pusilla. Next base: position 185,995 of record CAJUYI010000276.1, on the reverse strand, counting down.
AGGATCTATTGCGTTGGGATATACGTTTGCAAACGCAGGAATAACTTCATTTCCAAGCGTATTTAAATATTTTTCAGCTGTCAAATTTCCATACATAAATATAGGACCAATAATATGGTCGCCTATGATACCGGCCCAAACGTTCACCTTTTGAGGGTACTGAGTATGTGTATCAAGCATCCATTTAGGATTCTCTGCTGACCAATATCTACAGTTCTGTCGGTTTACCTCTCCATTCAATGTGAATGTTGATTCGTTAAAAAAAAATAATGGTACCAAGAGCTATCTCATTTCTGTTCAGCTTATTCATCAATCTTTCGCAGAAATCCATTCTACGATCTGGATCGTCTCCTGTTAACTCCTGCACAAAAGTTAATTTGTAGGGATGAAGTTTTCTTTTATGAAGACATCTTAGAACAGTTGTATGACTAACATTATTTTCACGGGCAATTTGACGTGTACTTGAAGTTGGATTCTCTTCGACACTTAACAAAATATCCACTTTCACATCATCTTCAACGAAATGTGGTTTTCTTTTCAATGGTTTGACATGTCCAAGCTCTCTGAATTGTGCATGAATCTTAGACACAGTACTTTGTGAAATATAAGGCGATTCGGGATACCTGTGATTAAATAAGTTTGCCACTTCAACTTGACTTCTGCAGTTATCATCATTAAAATCTCAATTCGGTGAGTCTCAGTTGAATATTTCATTGTTATGTCGACAAGGAAAGAGTGTTTGACAAAGATTTCACTTTTCAGTATAAACTATCAACACATCAACAACTGACAGAATAGAAAACAATCCACATTATTTACCGATTTAAAACAATCCACATTATTTACCGATTTTGTCTAATTATTGCCGTTTTTAGGCAATTTTTAGGTATTTATAATAAAATTCATGGGCGTAGCAGGCTTTGTTTAATATATAGATACGTCTAATAATTAGTTAGCTCAGATTTTTGATAAATCCATATTTAGCTAATTTAAAAAAATACCAATATCTCAAGTGTAATAAATTATTAGTTTTTAAATTTCACCCTGTATAATTAATAATTGACCATACATTTTTAAGTTTGTTGGAATCGGTTCATCAAGAGGATTTCAAAAATATGCAAATATACAGGGTGTTTCATTTAAAAGAAACAACACCGACTATGGCATACTCGCATGAATCACCCTGTACATTTACATTTATGTTTACATAACGCACAACTCAATTCAATAGTCGGTGACTCGGCATTTTTTATATTTTTCTAAAATAATGACATAATAGTATATTCTTCAACGAGTGCAGAATGATGACTATTATTCATGCGGATGAAGTTTCCAAAACGTGGGAGCGCAGCGAGTGAGTTTTGGAATCATCCATCCATCCTCTTATAATACGTATCTAAAATTATAATTCTATAATTATTTTGACGTTTCAAACGACGCGCTGTCAGAAGCGATTTGCGTTCTTAGGTATTCGACGTTTTAAAAATACGATTTCATTTATTCATTTTAATTCATTTTAGCGTGAATGTGATTGGCTAACGAGAGTGAATTCTTTTTATTATTCACTGGTGTGAAGAATTTATATCATTATGCAGCTAAATATGTAAAAATAATTTGTTATTATTTAGTCGTGGAGAAAGAATTTTATTCCATAAGTGGTTTCCACACTGTATAAAAATTGGCATTGATGAGGAACAAGTTGTGGTGAATTTATGGAGAATGTTTCGACAACTTCGGTAGCTTAAATGTAATACCACCGTACACCAACTAGTGAGTGTACGGTGGTAATACCTTTTATATTATTAATTTTTTGGGCTCTACTTTTTAAACAGCCTGTTTAAGGGGGATGAACTGTATGTTTTCCAATTTCTTGAAAAATTTGGAGAACTTGAGCAATCGATACATATATTTGTGAGTTGAACAATAACAGGCAATCATAAGCCTAAGAACACTTTAAGCCTATGGTGCTCCTTTGGTTGGCTGGCTCATTTGACTGTTCGCGGCATGGTGATTGGGTTACAGTCTCCATAGCTTGAGGTTGGAGAATAAGGTTGGTGAGGTTAGAATATAGGAGTGGGAAATTTTATGATTAATGATTAGAAAGTACGTTTCGGTCTTTGTCGTTGAAACTATAATGGTTTGAAGGTAAAATGAATAGTTTCATTTCCTGCAGCTGAATGTTGTTACGTGATGAGAAATACGTCGGTCTATATAGGCCTTAGGCCCAGACATAGGCTAGGTTCACATGCTTGGCAAATATCTACTAACACATGCATGTGAACGGGGTGTCTGTATCGTGTAGGTACATTGGAACAAGGAACAACCGTTCAACTTTCATGTTTTCGAGATATTAAATTTGAAGGTATTTTGTCAATGATGAATATTTTCAGATATTCTTTCTTATGCAGTATAAAGTCAACATTTTGTAAGCTCTTACTTTGTCTTCAAATCTATCACACTGACTCAAGATAATTGTAGTGGAAATTTTGCAAAACTACTTATATTTTAAATTTTATCGAAAACCCCCATTAATATTGTCAGAGAAGAGGTCTGATATGCATTACTCGTGTAAAAAACAGTACAAAATAAAAATGGCATATGTGGTAATAAATTTAAGGGTTGCTGAAACCCCTCACTTTGGTGGGTTCGACTGCGGATATGCTTTGCTAAGCTGAAAATTTTTCCGATTCCATTATAAAAAAATATTTCACATCTGTGAACAAGGACTAATATTTATGTCTTTCTAAAAGCACTTCTACTCTCAACATGAAATTTAAGTAGACATTTAAAGGTCCTGCAAAATTATAATTAATATTTGAGAGAAGTGAATTTGTTTTTTAATTCGTGAAAGGTCGGCTCTTGGAAGGTTAGTGATAACGCTGTTATTGACATACGTCATGTGATGGTAACCTCTCTCACTATTAATAATAAAACAAATATCATCAGCATCTAACATGCATTCTTCCAAATTCTTTTTCACAAAAAAATGCCTCGTACTCCTTTAACCGCCAACGACTTTTCTTCTTGTTTTCATAAATACCGAAAACTTGTGTTGTCAACATCTCCTAGCATCTGTGTTTTGGATTTTATTAACCAACAGCTCGTTTTAAGTTAATGTAATATGGCATTTGCCCAGTGGGGGATCCTTAAATATATATAAGTAGTTAGTTGAAGTTGAGAAGGCAACTTAGAACTTCTCGCGATAAAGTTTCTGAATTAATTTAGTAGAGTAGATGATCTTAAATTTCACAGGATATAGTTGGAGGCAACTAGCATTAGTCTCTATCAGGAGGGTAATTGCATTTTACAAAAAGGATGATCCTTTTTAATTAGTTTTTATCGGAGAATACCTATACAGGGTGTCCCGGTACTATTGGGAAAAAAGATGTTCAACTAAAAATGGATTTTTGGTTATGATTAGCAGATCATTCATTCTACTACAACAAAGTTGATAGTGTAGTTTTGTTTTCATTCCCATTTAAAAATTTCCTTTCCAAAAATTTCTTAAAATCCTCCAGTCAGATTTTGATCACTAGTACCTATAAGTTGAAGCTAGTCACATAATTTTGTCATGGAAACTAATAATCCTAAGAGTTACCAGAATTGAAGAAGAAAATGAGTAGTGACAGTGACAGTAAGTTGTTTTCAATTGCATGTGGTTCCATCTTGGTTGAAATTTTTGATCAGCCTATACCTTTTATCATTGAAATGCTTCATATTAAAATGAAACATGGTAAACAACATAGTGATAGATGAGATATGTCGACATTTTTGTCATGTACAAGCTGAAACATGAAACATTCCAATGAATTTGAAAGAAGAAGAAGCTGAAATATGGAACAGCAGAGGAAGACTATCGACAACTTTATATTTGAACTAGTGACGTACTGCATTATAAGTTGCATAATTTTAGTAAACTTTTGTTTCCATTCATTTCTGTCGATATATGCCATTGGTCACTTATTAATATTACCTAATAAAGCATAGGGTCAAAATTTGAATTTGAACACTCCATTATTATCTAATTTATTGAACAATAGCTTGGTATATGAATGATTATTTTTTGACGTTACAATCAAAATCACTTTCCAGATTTTATATTGTTATTCCAACAAATTCAACTCCTGTATGTTCTTTGTGGTGTATTTAGAAGCCCAAGTAGTAAATAATTAAACATTCAAACCAATTGTCTGGTGAAGATATGATACACGATGTTTTCGCAATATGGCCTTAGACTTATTATTTCTGAATGCATTTTAAACAATAATATGAATGAAGGATAGACTATGAGCCCATGGGGAAAAAAGTGTCGCGATTTGAAACAGCAGCAAACCCATTCAGAACGATAGTTTATCATGCCACCATCGGTTCCAGTACTATGGCGTACATTTTCTCTTGTGCAGAGAAGCGCAGTGGAAGACTGAACATTTCATTTTTCACCCCCTGAAACCGTGATATGAAACTGTACGCCGTTTGTTTCATTTGATAGAAGAACCATAGGAGATCGGTCCATACTCTATGGCGTTCAAAAATAATTGTTCGGAAAATTGAAGGAAATTTTTAAAAACTTTTATTTTTCACTCCCTGGAACCGCGATATGAAACTGTACGCCTTTTGTTACATTTGATAGTAGAATCATAGGAGATCGGTCCAGAGTCTATGACGTTCAAAAATAATCGTTCGGAAAATCTAGGCACATTTTCAAAAACTCTTATTTTCTACCCTATTAAAAGGTGATTTCAAACTGTACGTCATTGGTTTCTGTCACAGACATATAAAAAACAATAGACAGAGTTGTTTACAAAATGTGTATGTGCCAACATTAATTCTTACTTTACTACAAATTATTTTGTAATAACGCAGCGTTGCCAGATAAATAATATGAAATTACTTTCAATACTTCATGTTTGATACTATTATTTAATATTTCTCTGCAAACAGAATATATTTTTGCATACATATATTTTTGCATGGAAATATGTGTGGAAATTTGTTATTTGTTGAGTTTGAATCTCTTAAATTTTATATTACATACATAGTATAGTATAATTTTCCGCTCATCTTTTAAAATTTTGCGAAGTCCGGCAACGCCGCTAGCAAAATACCCCAACAAGCAGCCGCCATATTCCAATATCATTTCATTGATATTTAAAGTGGCGAGTACTGTGTTTTTGATTTATTTGCGTGTATTTCACCTAATTTAGTATTTACTAGTGAAGCAGAGGTGTTAAAAAATTAAAACTATGGTGAGACAGTGTGTGGTGTGCCGGAAAATCGACTATTTGAACCCTAACCTATATTTTCACTGGTAAGTTGTAGTAAATAAGTTAGTCATAGGCGGGTATGTGAATCCTTTTTTCACACAATCTGAATTGGCATGATAAGGAGAGAATTGGGTGAAATTACCACTCACATACTTACACATATTTAAGCAGATTGTAGAAAATAAACATAAGATGCTGCACATACCTATATATAAAAAAATGTCTATGATGCTTACCTATAGGAAACATTAGACAAGTAGTTCAGGAATTTGGATAGACTGAGAGTTTTGAGGTATTAAAAACTTCATGTAAGGCTTGCTTTGATATGCAACTACTTACTGTACCTGTTGCATTTTGTATAGGTGCTAGGAATTATGTAATTTTATTCCTAGCTATAATTTACAATTTACTGGTGGTTTTACCTCATATCACAATACCTCTACTACAACACTATTATCTTCAGAAATCCTAGTTAGTAGTAAAAAATGGGTAAACAGCTAGCCACTGTTGTGTACCTATAATTTTCCAATGATTTCTTCTAGTTTTCCGGTAAGCAAAGCTCGAAGAAATACCTGGATGGAAATACTTGGATTCCAGCCAGATAAAAAATTACCAAAGAGGCCAGAAGTATGCTCTGATCATTTTGAAGGAAATGATTTCACACAAAGGACCAATGGAACAAAAATGTTAAGGAGAGATGCAGTTCCTTATTTCGCAATCAATGACTTAACTTTGACGATGTAACTACTTGTAAAATAAATATGAATTATTTTGTAATTATTTTTATTTCATAAACCTCACAAGAATATTACCTAGAAGAGCAAAATTAATATAAACTACAATATACATTACTTTTACTGACAATTTTGAAGTTGTTTTAATATTCTCCTTTGAGCAGTAAATATTTCAATGTGATGGATAAATTGAATTTTTTTATCAGTAGTAACAAATTTCGATATTTATACTAATTTTTGTTGCACAGTTGTTTATTAAGTTTTAATTTAAAAAATCGAAAATATTGTGAAAAAATTCCCGAATTGAGTCTATTCAATCATTCGCCCCCGTTATTTCTCCGTCTATGGTGTTTATCTGTCGGCCGCCATATTCCAACAATGGTCATATGCTTTGCCTCTTCACCGCCCCTGATCATAACAATGTTGGAGTATAAACATTTCGTATTTTATGAATGAATAGCTCTGTCTATTGTTTTTTATATGTCTGTGGTTTCTGTAGATTATACAACATATAAATAAAGATTTGCCAGAAGTGCCGTACAAAAAAAGTTGTTTGAAAAGTCGTGGGAAATTGTTTATTCTCCGAGATTTTCGGGGGGTTATAAATTAAAGTTTTTAAAAGTTTTCCTAAATTTTCCGAACGATTATTTTTGAACGCCATAGAGTCTGGACCGATCTCCTATGGTTCTACTATCAAATGTTACAAACGGCGTACAGTTTCATATCACGGTTTCGGGGGGTGAAAAATTAGAGTTTTTAAAATTTTCCTAGATTTTCCGAACGATTATTTTTTAACGCCATAGAGTCTGGACCGATCTCCTATGTTTCTACTATCAAATGTAACAAACGGCGTACAGTTTCATATCACGGTTTCGGGGGGTGAAAAATAAAATGGTAAGTTTTCCACTGCGCTTTTCTGCACAAGAGAAAATGTACGCCATAGTACTGGAACCGATGGTGGCATGATAAACTATCGTTCTGAATGGGTTTGCTGCTGTTTCAAATCGCGACACTTTTTTCCCCATGGGCTCATAGTCTAATGGAGGAAAATCTATGGAATTTGAAATTGGGATTGAAAATAACAATCACTTGCCATTTTTAGCTGTTCTCATCAATAAAACATGTACAGGGTATGAAACAAGTGTGCCGCGAGCCAACTCACACTAATAGGCACCTATTTGAATTTTGGAATCCTTCAATAATCCTACTATAAATGTGAAAAATGGGATAGTGGAATCTTAATACGATCGGGACGAAATCATTTGGTTCAAAGATAGTAAATTGGCAAACTTTACTTGAATCATTTCCAAATAACAATACTTACTAAACAGAATTTGGAAGCAAGGATATTAAAAATATAGAGAGTGGCCTATTGTTAATAACCATTGATAACGATAATTCAGCTAACATAATTTTTCAAGACCGAACAATACCGTATGTTCAGAGTACAAATATACCTCCTGATTTATTGTATCTTCCAGAAAATACGGAAAATACGATTATTCGATCTGGTAAAACCGTACATGGAACATTTTTCAGTTCTTAAGCAAATTGATTATTACAGTTAATCCACTAGCCCAACGACAATTTTGGAAAGAAACGAATCCGTTTGTTGTAAACGTTGTTGTAAACAATTAAAATTTTATTGTGAGAGAAATGACTTCCAAAAACCAACCTCCACTTCTTTTTTTCGTAGACTCAGCATGGGATTTTTTCTTAACCACTGCATAGCTAGTGCATTTACTGCATCATCCTCCTCAACGTGCGCCTTTCTCAATTTCTTTTTGCCTTGAACAGATCCTGCCTCATGAAGCTTCTATATAAATTGTTTCAATCCACACCGCGTAATGCATACATCTGGATATTTTTCTTGAAATAGTTAACATTTTTGTCAAATTCCAATTTAGAAATGACGATTTGGAAATTATTCATAAAAGTTACTGGTAGATACAGAACTTGGTACATCTCAAATGTCACTTACTAAATTAATACATTATTTTCGACCTTAGTGCAAAAATTCATACGGTTTCCATAAAACTGGCTAGAAGATGAGATGCGTTTTGAAAAATTTGATTTCAATTCTATTTTATGGGGTCTCAGAACAAGCAAAACGTTTCATAAAGAATGACATCTTTAACTAAATCTAATATTCAAACATTTTTCACCTATAAGATACCCCATCCGTGGACACGCTGTATATTCAGAAAGTCAACAAAATTAATCAGTTCGCGCGGAAATTGAAAATTCAAATGGTTATAATAACACCAATTGTTGCTTGGTAATTTCCTTGGCCAAAAAATAAAAGACTAGCAAAAACCTAAAAGGGAGTGAATTTATAAAACATTCCTTTCCTTTTTTTTATTCTTACACTTACTTGTAAATGAAAAGGAATTGTATCCCTCCTTCTTGCTTGTTCCACAAATGGAGTTAACTCTTCTATGAGATCAAGAGCAGCTCTCTTATCTAAACGAAACAGTTTAACAAATCTGTCCTGGGGCAGTTCAAAAGGATTACTAGTGTCCCTGATGTGTCTAAATTCTAGTCTCATAACTTCTCTAAAAATAGCATTTGTGATAAAAATATAAGTATGTACTTAACTTACCTGTTCGCTATATTTTCGTACTCATTTAAAAAATTTACATGATAAAATAGGGGAAACGCCATTTTAACAATTTATTTACCTTGTTATAAGGAATAACAAGTACAAAAAGTACCTTGCAAAGATAGCAAGGTTTTTAGCAAGATCTTATTGCAAGATCATATTGCTCAAAATCGACGATTAGAATACGATATTTTGCAAATCTTGCTATGATAGCCATATCTTTCAGATAGCCATATTGCTAGTGCAAACAGAATCGACCCGAATATCTGACGCATCAGAAAATTTGAAACGAAGATATTACTTGTGCATTGATAACAATGGACGGCACTTTGAGCATCTATTGTAATTTTGAATACGTAGTATTGTATCTTAAGTCATTTATTTTGCTTCTTTTCTAAATATATAAGTTGTTTTTGAAGTATATGTGAATTTATTTCTTATCTTATCTGCTATACGCCATTATAGAACAAAATTAATGCTACTTGAAACTATTAAAAATACAGGGTGTGCCATTCAAAATGTTGATGATTCAATTTATTGGGCACTCCCTGTTGCTACATTTTTCGTCGGTGCAGATGGAATAATACAACTTTTATTTGAAACTTTTTCTTGTATTCCCGAAACTGATGAATATAACTAGTGGTCAAAAAATCATCAGAGACCCTGTACACTCACCTCAACGAATTCTTGTAAGAACTACTCAAGATTGGTGAAATGTCTACACGTTGCATGTTCAAATCAGTTGGTGGTTATCCATACCGCATTCAAGCTGGACAACGACTTAATGCTGCGGATAATCGTGCAAGAGAAATTTACTGTGGACAAATGTTGAGCATTATTCACGAAGATCCGGAATTCCGACAAATATGTTTTTCAGTCGAAAGTCTCATTCATATTAGCTGCTGTATCAATCGACAAGCTAACAGATTCCTTATATTTGAACGTACTGATGTTTTTGGTGCGTTATATCCGGTCATGGAATTATTAGTCCTTATCTCGTTAACGACGAGAATTTGAATCCACTTACTATCAAACAAGAGCGTCATAGAGAGGAAATTATTGTTCCTATTGCAAGGGATATAAAAAAAGTCCGTTCACGGAATATACAGGTGCGCCATAATGGTAACAACAAGATTGAGCAACGAGCCATACAGCTGTGCGCAGCCTATAATTGCTACGTCAGCATTTTGATAGAATAATTTCTCGAGGAACAGACTTCGAGTATTATCCTCATTCACCCGATCTGACGCCCTCTGATGCATTTGGGGCATGATGGAACAAAAAATATTTCCCTCGAAAAATCCGCCTGCGATTATTCCAGAACACAGAGAAATAATCAAAAATGTTCTCCAGCAATTACAGCAACTACTTTTTATAAATATGTCCAGTGACTTACAAAATCGATATAAAGCTTGTACACGTCAAAATAGGGAATATTTTGTACACCTAAATTAAAGAGATTGAAAAAATAAATCTGATTTTCAATTTTCGAATTTGTTTATTTTGGCAGATATTGTATTTCAGCCGAATGTAGTCAAATTTGGTTATCAATTACCAATAATCAATTACCTGCGTTATTAGAATAGTACCATCAGTTTTATCCGAATTTCTAATGATTATGGCATAGGAACAATAATAGTTGTTTATGTAGCAAGGACGAGGAGTGTCTATTATAGTAGAGGCGTAGCCAAGACTAGCAAGCCTTCGAGGAAATTGTCTATTTTTGAAAGCAAGTATCTTTCGTCCGTCCACTGAGCAAAAGATAACTCCCATATTACTATCCATCAAATGACAGCTATTGTCACAGGTAATCCTCAGTGGACAGAAAGTGAATGATGTCAAAAATAGACATTTTTCATCCGTTAATTAGTACCTTGAAGGTTATTTTTTGTATGGGTCGCCGAAAAAGTGTTTTTTCCACACCCACATGTATATTATCCATTTCTTCTACACCCACATGTAGTATATTATTCATTTCCTGCACAGTTTACAGAATGGAAATGTAGGCCATATCGGATATGATTCCATATACATCCTAGGATATATATGAATTCAACCAATCAGAATTTGCGTTTAGTCAACACATATTTTTTCAATTTCAAAGAAAGGTGAAAATAACATGTCAAAAAAGTCTCTCCTAGAAGCACTGGATCAAGAATATTCATTCACAAAAATAAGCTAGAATAAAATAATCTGCAAAAATTAACAACAAATACTAAAAATAGAATAAAATGAGTATTTGAGGGGACTCCTGATAGACGTCAGTTTGTATAAAATTATGCAATACATTTGACGTTATAGGTATAGTATATACCTACATTCCTGGGCATCTCAGCTCAGCTTATAACAGACTCGCAGATTTGAAAAAGGAAATCGTAACATATACAAATTGTACATTCAAAAACTGTACGTTCATCACAAAGAATTAGTGGAAACATAAAATTAAATTGATAAAACTATGAATGAAATTGTTGAAAATTTTCAATTTAAAGTTATATTACAGTTTATTCAAATGTTTATTTTCTAGATTCTTTCATGAGTGTGTCGCGGAAAAAATATACTGTTCGACTCGTGTGGATTGCCCACATCGCATATCAATTGATGAAACTGGAAAAAGTAGGAAAGGTAGAATTAGGTACACGTGATGCTAGAAAAATACTAAGAAAATATTGACAATACTACTCAAACATTACAAATCCAACCTTAATCTATCTATTCATCCCAAGTCAGTGAGCTTAGACTAATTTATACAAGAAATCCAAATTTTGATCATACAAGTTTATGCCCATACCCTCAAAATCTACGTAAAATATATTTCAGTTTACAAATAAACATTTCTATGCTCTTCTGCATCAAATATTATGTAAATGTTACAAAACTTCACCAATTTATTCCTGAAAAAAAAGACCAAACATTCGAAAAGATTCAGTTTGTGCCACATTTACTCCATATCCTACTCCTGATTTTATTCGAATAAGGACATTCCGTGGCTACCTTTGAACTTGATTATGCGGGTCAAATTCCCAAGCGCGTTCTGTTCACCATCACCGACGTTCCGATCATACAAATAACTTTGTTATAGGACGATCGGGTATAAGCGAGAGCAAAAAAAATATTCAATAGAATGTGAAACGCGCTAGAATGTGAAAAATATGCAGGTGCATAAACCTATCGACTCATAAACGTTTTAAGCACACTTTTTTGCTGTTGTTTCGGTCAGTTATTCAAGTGATTTAAAATTGGAGGCACGCTAAAAATTGAGTTTTTAGCGTTCCGTTAATTGGATATAAGCCAATTTCAATTATAAAACGTCAATATTTGGAAGGTCCTTTGAAATCATCCATTTTAACGGTGGTAAAAAATGACGCATTGTTAAAATAACGAAGTTGATTCATTTGAACTATTCAGCTACATCGGAGACAAAACCTGTCATTGAACTAAAAGGCGCGATTTTAATTCAATAGCGTAGATTGGACCTTAAAGTAATACTACAAATTGGACTATACGCTAGCTCGGTGCATACCCGAAACTTTAAAATGCAAGCGCAGTTACAAAAAGAACCGGCGCCGTGTCAGCACAATTTACACATTTTTTTTTTTATTCTACCATTAGGAAGAGCACATCATTTTGAGGCTCTGTGCAAAAAATTAGACGTCAGCGAGACTCCCAAGTCGCCTAGAAAAAATTATAAACATCAAACAGAGCTCCTCTCCGAATTTCAGGCTTGACGTCATCGCATATGAAATCTCTCGTTCAGAGAGCGGACACCGCGCCGATCGGTTTTCGGTTAGATGACCACTTAGCTAGTAACAGTACTTTGCTTGATTATATGCTCATTATTTTTTGGAACTTTAGTTCTTTACGCCAGGTTATGTTTGAGCTACCAGGGGTCGCGATGCAAAAGATCTGACCGTTACGCGTTACGTTACGCTACGTTATGTTACATTGCTTCGTTATGTGCCTTGCTTTTGCGTGCTTGTGCCTCCTTAGTCTCACTCTCGTTTACAAAGCAGCGATTGATAATAATAAATATGCTCCTACCCGGATTTGAACCCGGGCCGCCCGCTTGCAATGCGAGCATTCTAACCACTGAACCACCGATGCTATATTGAAATTCTATGCTATTCGCAGTGCTAGTGATCTACTTAAATTTGTTCGGATAAATTTTTACTATTATTTCCATAATTTTTTTTGCGCGATTAAGGGGTCTAGCTACTTTTCGAAATACAGGGTGTTGAAATTTTGAAAACTTGAATGTTTTAATTCGATAACTTTAAAATGGATGGATAAATTGATTTGACATTTGGCAGGTAGTTTTTAAATGTAAAAGGGAATATTTTGAAAGAAATTGTAGTTTGTGCAACTAGTGTGGATATGATGGCCATATCGCACGAGGACGAAGATGGAGCACGACGCCGTAGGCGGAGTGCTCAATCGTTCAAGTGCGATATGGACAATCCACACGAGTCGAGCAGCATATTTTTTCTACGACCCACTTGTTCAATTTTATGTTTCCACTAATTTTGTGGTAAACGAATGTCCAATTTGTATAATGCTACGGTTTCATTTTTTAAATATACGATGCTGTTATAAGTAGATGTTGCCAGTCGGACTCCCTCATGGAGGGAGACCTGTTGTCGTTATTAATATCAAGCAGAATGATTATTTGAAAATAAAATTAACAATAAAAAAAATTCCAAGCGGGGAATCGAACCCGGGTCTACCGCGTGAGAGTCTGGTGTGCTTACTACTCAACCACCAAAGAATATGCAAATTGTTTATCTATATTGTCAGATGCATCACATAACTTTTGCTTAAAGGGAACTAAAGTTCCTACCGTGTGTCCCGCGACACGTTCTACCTTTTATTATACGGTTTAGCAAACTCTATAGTATATTATTAAACGAGCAATTTATGATAGCCATAATTCACGATGGGTGACGTTTGCGCAAGTCACCCAAGTGGATTATGGCCATAAATTGCGAGTAGAATACTATACTTTGTCCACGACACTTACTTTATTTATTAATAAATAAAAGTCAGTAGCGAGTTGGCATATTACTAACCTCAAAATGTTGTGGCATCTACTTCAAATAATTTGACATATATAGAGATGGGCGATACTGTAGAAAGTATCAATACAACGTACCGTTATAAATATATTGTTTTAAAATACTTCATATTAGAAAATATCGTCATGAAAAGTATCAATACTAAAAATTACAATATTTTATAGATACCATATATGTCAGAAAAAAATTTTCTGAACAAAATACACAGATTTAATAGTTTATTTCATATTGTACCCCCATCTCTAGTCGTGAATTATGAACCTTAATACACTACAGTGTATTATGAACCATAATTCACGACAGTTGATATATGGGTACCATATACCTTTAGTTAGGAGGTAAAATATTGACTTATTATTAGGTGGTCGTGGACAAAACAGTGTTATGTTTGTGAAATAAGAACCTTTAGAAATAATTTAAACTATTCGACACAATGGACCAGAACCAGAGTAAAAAAAGCTATAAATATTGTGCGGTTCCAGAATGTAAAAGTACTACGATTAAAACAACTAACAAAACATTCATTTCTATTAATGAGGATTACCTTATAAAATACGTTGTGAATCCATATTGAGAGGGTTATTGAAAACCACACGCTTGTATTAATCTAAATATATTAAAAAAGTAGATAATATTGTTCTTATAGCTTGTGGTGTTATTCATGTTCGAAATTATTTAATAAAATAATGGGTCATTTCTTCACAAATTGAATTTTATTAAAAACCGCTTTTTTCCGAAAAACAGGTAATCTTTTTCAGGATATCATGAAAAAACTGGCGTATATTAAATGTTTTAAAAGAAATTATTTTATTTGATTCAAAGTCCGGATCAGCTCTAACAAATATCGCTTTTTTTACCAGTGAGGTGCATGTGCATTTGAATCCGATGTAAACATTTGGAACCAATATTACCCGCTTCATCAAAATAAGTTTTCCTTGTTCTTTTCAACATTGGTGATTTAATTTCCACTACACATTCATCATAAATAGCATTTGGAGAGGCTCCTTCAATTGGGCAGTCTGCAGTTAAAAAAAATGCAATTAATTTTTTACTGACTAACCTGCAGCGTTATCTCCGTAACTTTGTCTACAAGACCAGAAATAAAATAAAACATCTGGAATCACCCTGTATATCATTTGAGAGAGCATGTATTTTTGAAAATATTGACATTTCCAATCATTCTGGCCGGAAAACAGCCAAAAACGATGTGTCACATAGTATTAAATTATAATCCAGTTCTGGAAAATTTAATGTCGGTTTTTTTTTAAATTAGATCCACACATTTTATTTTATCAACAACAAAATTTTGTAAGTAATTCAAAATAAATAAATTCTACGCGAGGCACGTTACAGTCAGAAGCATAATGTTAGTGCACATCAACTTTCATATGCGGTGACGTCACGTCATAGTCTTCGCCTCGCTACGGAATGCTTGTTTAATTGATTGTATTAGGAAAACGACATATTCTATTGAAATGAAATTTCCAGAATCATATTTTTATCGTTAGTAGTTTGTTCTATGACAGTTAAAAATGATTTGAAAAATTTGGTAAGCGAGCCCAATGGGCATGGTGCTCTCCTTTTTTCTCGGATCGGTTAATGTGGTTGACGTTTCACTTTTGACTGGGTAGGTTCTTAATCATGTTTAAGTGCCGCATTGCTGAAAATTCCAGTTCCGAAAGGTTTGATCTCTCTCCGAGCGGTGTCGACCGATCGAACAAAGATAATTGCTCTGCACCTTTGCATCCGGACATAGAATACTACATTGAACAGTGAAAAATTGAGCTGGGTACGCACCAGCGTACATAGTCAAATACGCTATAAGTTGGCATTTCTGCTACCTAGTTAATGGTCAGATTGCCGTTCGTTTCACACAGCTCTAATGATACAACTTTTTTTTTTCATTTTCTTTTTGACAAACAACAAAGTTTGAATAGAATTAGTCACAATGAGAACTTAATCCTAATCCTAATCCCAATCCTAATCCTAATCCTAATCCTAATCCTAATCCTAATCCTAATCATAATCATAATCCTAATCCTAATCATAATCCAAAATTGACATGCAAATTATAACGGAGCAATATCTGATAAAATTCTGAATCATAATACGAACAAACAAATAAATAATTATTCATACAACTTTTACCAGTTCAAAAATTCTTCTGTGGAGTAAAAACAACGTTCAATTATAAAGATTCTAACACTTTTTTGAATTCTATTAGTATAGTACAGTTTCTGATGGTTAAAGGTGATTTATTATAAAACCGTTGCCCTTGTATAGCCGGATATTTAAAATTAATATTTCCCTTAGATAAAGATACATGTAGATCATTACATTGTCTTGTATCAAGTCCATGGACTTGTTCATTGGTCTGAAGATATTTTATTTTAGTATAAACAAACACACACAACTCAAAAATATAGGGTTGTCCAAAAAAAACCGGAATTTCCTTTTTTATTGATATTTTTTTTATTTATAGGTTGATTTTATTGATGTCGGTTTTGTTTAAAAGATAATTGATCAAGACACACTACTAATCTAATATTTCGCGTTTTGTTCAAAAAACAAAATGGCGGACACATCCAAACTTTACCAAACTTTAAAACTGACTGGAAATTTTTTGTTTCGCACTGTATATGTTTGCGAATTATTTTACAAAAATTCAGACATCTGTGAATGAAACGAGAGATCAAACAGAAATCGGTCAAAAATTGTCTGATGTATGGCTCGGAAAAAACAAAATAACATACTGGTGTCTTGATCAATTATCTTTTAAACAAAACCGACATCAATAAAATCGACCAATCAATAAAAAAGGAAATTCCGGTTTCTTTTGGACAACCCTATATATACAAACACGACAATGTTAAAATTTCTAACTTTTTAAAATAAGCATGGCAGCTAGTGCGCCGAGAAATACCAGCAATACAACGAATGATCTTCTTTTGAGCTATAAAGACATCATTAAAGCTAGTACTAATTCTCCAAAAACATAAACCATACCGTAGGCGAGATGGGCGAGATTCCGCTTGAGCATAGTGCAACATTACGAGTTATTTAATTGTTAGAACCGATCGAAGGTTTCTAAACTGGTAATTAACTGAGTTTAGATTTGAGATCACAGTATCGCAGTGTTCATTCCAATTTAGGAATTCATCAATGAATCAACCTAAGAATTTCACTGAAGAAGCGTGTTCTATTCGTTCATTATTAAATTTCATAATAATTTTTTGTATTTGCCTTTGCCTATAGTGAAAATGAACCATTTGAATTTTTTCTGCATTGAGGTGAAGTGAATTTTCACAAAACCAACTGTGTAAGCTGGAAAAAAGATTATTACATTTTCTTTCTGAAAGGACATTGGTTTTATCTGAAATAAGGACCGACATCTATGTTTATGTATAGAAAAATATTAATTAGTTACTTAAATGTTTTTATGTACAATGAAATTTTATATTATCACCTTGTCCGCAGGACTTTAGCCGCGTTACTAATTGATGCAAGTGGAAATTAAACAAGCTTGAAACGCCACGGAGGATGGAAATCTTCGACCGTGACAGAAGGTTATATCATTGAAGATTCAATCCAGAACTAAAATAGCAAATAAAATTATTAACGTTGAAAATAAACAAAACCAACCTGGACCCCACATGCTTTCGAAGCTCGCCCTGTAAAGTATTACTTCCAGAGCTTGACACGTAAGTAGTCAAGAATGATGCTGGTCAAAAAATTAAAATGGATCTCCATTGAAAACGCTTTGTAATCACAAATTCAAACAGGAAGACATTTTTTGGGAAGAACCCTTCCAGTTTTCAAATTTCATGTTCATAAAACTGATACACAAAAAATTTAACCCAATCTACCCGTTTCCCTTTTCACGTTGAACGCTTATGATGGCAATAAAAAGTTCGGGGTTATAGTAAACAATTAATTACTGCAGGGTTATATAATGTTTCAACTTTGAAGTTCGTGGATAACGATTCTGTATCTGTAGAGTGGGGAGGGTGAGTGTGTAGGCTCACAGCACTTAGGCCACATGTGACCCATTGTACATCCTCCCGAGGAGTTGTCCTCCTAGGTCATTGTCCATCCTGTCCTTCTCAGGAAGGTGGACAGGTCACTAGGAGACATCTCCTTTATATCGGCAGGTGTAGGCCAAGACTCACCGAACACACACTCTCTTATTGACGATAACTCCGGACACTCGCATAAGACATGCCTGACAGTTTCATCTTCCTGTTCACACATCCTGCATAGAGGTGTGTCCACTAACCCCATAGTATGTAGGTGTTTTCTTAGTTGACAGTGACCAGTCAGAAATCCTACTGTTAAACGTAGGTCATCGCCAAATATTTCTTCGGCGCCAGCTTTCCAGGGTCGCCCAGGGTGATCCTGGCAAGACTGCATCCTTTGATTCCATCCCATCTCTTAAGGGATTGAGCATGGGTGTAACGTTTGGCTAGTTCCGCAATTGTCGAAGTCGTTAGGCCGTAGGTGTCACTGGGTCCTAGAATTTTTAGTCCAGCGGCGTCCCTGGCTAAAGAATCAGCAGTGCGATTTCCTTTACTCCTGTCGTGCCCTTTAACCCACCTCAGGATAATATTGTTATCTGCCGAGGCGTCAGCTAAATCTTGGTGGCACTCTAGTACTAGCCTCAATATAACACGTTGTCTGTTCAAGGCTAATAGGGCTTGTCTACTATCAGTGCAGATTATTATGTTTTTTCCAGAAATTCCTTTTCTGGTTAGTTCTTTTGTGGCAATTGATATACCAGCCAGTTCTGTTTGAACCACGCTGGTATTGTTTCCCATTCCCCACTTAATCTTGAGGCTCAGTGCTCTCGAGTAAACTCCACATCCTGAGCCTTCTTTCATTTTTGAACCATCGGTATAAATGCGTATTGCATTTGCAGCGTCTGGCTCTGTGTTCTGTTTTATTTGAATTTTGTAGGGTTTGTTAAACAGAAACCTGGGTTCAATTGCATCGTTGGCTGCCTGCAGCAGAGGTAGCGCAGTGAGCGCTTCCTGCCATAGGCTCAACCTCAATTGGCCCACTCCTACTTCGGGGTTCACACCAGCCGTGCGCAATCGTACCATGGCCATTAACGCAACCTCCTTGACGTGCAGGTCCAGAGGGGTCAGACCAGTAATTAGTTCCATTGCTGCGGTTGGTGTTGTTCTCACGGCTCCTGTGATGTTCAGACAAGCCATTCGCTGTATTTGATATAATTTTTGGATGGCCGTTGCTTGTAGAACTTTCGGTCCCCATGCAATTGCTCCATACGTTAACATGGGTCTTATTATTGCAGTGTAGATCCAGGTGACCACACGGGGCGACAGACCCCATGTGCGTCCCACTGTCCTCCGACACTGCTCATAAGCCACATATGCTCTTTTTGCTCTGTTGTGTAGATGAGAGTTCCATGCTAGTTTCCTGTCGATGGTAATATCAGGGTATTTCACCTCTTCAGAAAAGTTTAGTTTGCTTTTGACGATTTCGGGAGGTTTCAAACCCGATAAACTTCTTTTCCTGGTGAAAAGGACCATCTCAGTCTTTCTGGGATTGATCGACAGTAAGTGTTCCTTACACCATTTTTCAATTAATTTAAGCCCATCCTGCGCTCTATCGCACAGTGTGTTCACAAATTTGCCAGTCTGCAAGATAACTATGTCATCTGCGTATGCAATTGTGTAGAATCCATTGTTGTTGAGGTGATTAATCAGGGTGTCTAGGACTATGTTCCACAGAAGGGGTGAAACGACTCCTCCTTGTGGACATCCCCTCATGACCAGTCCTCTTACTGTGATGTCTTCTACATTGATACTTATTGCTCTACTAGAGAGCATCTTGAGTATCCATCCTCCTACTACCAGAGGTACATTCCTGGAGTTGAGTTGTTGGGTAATTGTTGGAAAGGTTGTTTTATCAAACGCTCCCTCAATATCTATGAATATACCCAGGGTGGATTCTTTGTTGTCCAATGATCTTTCGATTCTGCCAACCACTTGGTGAAGGGCCGAATCAGTGGACCTTCCCGGAGTATATGCATGCTGATTTGGATGAAGTGGGTTGTGAACTAGCACTTCATCTCTTATATACCGCTCGCATAACCTCTCCATTGTTTTTAAAAAGAACGATGTGAGACTAATTGGTCGGAATGCTTTTGGTAAGGTGTAGTCCATCCTACCTGGTTTGGGTATAAATACCACTCGTACTTCTCTCCACTTACTGGGAATATACCTCAGAGCTAAAGAGGCTCTGAAAATTCCAACCAGGTGCGGCATAAGAATATCCATTCCCCATTGAAGTAGGGCTGGTCTTATTCCGTCAGGTCCTGGTGACTTGAAGGGGGAGAAGCCCGATATGGCCCACCTTATCTTGTCCTCATCAATTACTGCACTAGCAAATTTCCAGTCGTATTGTGAGGTTGTTGTTGGTACTTCCGTCCAGTTTGACGTTCCAGGAAAGACTGAACCTGGGAAGTGAGTTTCCATAAGAATCTCAGCGCTCTCTTGAAGGTTGGCGGCCTTGTCGCCATTTTTCCTTGTCAGGATGCCGATACTCTTATGGTGGTCGTTTGAGAGTGCCTTCTGTAGCCTAGAAATTTGTGGGAAGTCTTCGACTGCCTCACAATAGGCTCTCCAGGCTTCTCTTTGCTTTTGTCTGCAGACTTTTTTGAACTCTTTGAGGTTGGCTTTATACATTCCCCAGTCCTCTTTGAGTTTTGTTCGTTTTGCCTTGTTAAAGGTCGTTCTCGCTGTCTTTCTGAGGTGTTCCAGTTCAGGGCACCACCAGGTATTGGTCGTGCCACCTGTCTGAACCATCCTCATGGGACAGGATTCCTTATAGGCAATGTCTATTTTGTTTTGGATAGATACTGTGTACCTTTCCAGTTCCTCATTATTGCTGGGAGTCAGGACCTCTGTTTCCCGCAGAGCACTCCACTCTGTGGTTGAGGCAGTGATCCACTAGTACCTCCATCTCTTTAGTCGGTGGTAGGGTGGTTGCATCTGAAGGTAAGTACACCGATGCGAGTACCAACGCCGTATATTTTCCTCTTCCATCTGGACATTCCACTTTAACCGCAGTAAGGTCTGAGGTGCAGAATTGTGCCATCGGAGAGACTCTGTATTTCCTTGGGACGTAAATAGCTGTCCTAGGTTGCTGATTGCTTGGTAGGCTGAAAATTTGACCCGTTAGGCTACTGAAACCAGTAATTTTGGTCTTCATTATCCAGGGCTCCTGGATCAAAGCTATTGCATCCTCCAATACATCAAGGCGGCGACATAGTGTTGCCGTTGCCGCCTTTTTGTGTTGGAGGTTGCATTGTATAATATTCACCTTTTTTCCAACGTCCTTGCCCATGAGTAGGTTGCATGGAGTTGGATTCTCTTTAGAGGTCCATCTGCTCCTCCGCTAGGGGATAGACGACCTCGTTGTCTTCGGGTGCCTCCTCCGTCAGGTCATCGACTGTTTCGACGTCCTTTTCGGGACCCATGGTGGCCTTGGGGTCAATGTCCACTTTATGTGGCTCAACTACCAAGGACCTCGGGTCTTCAGAGGTGCCCCCTGCTTCCTTCCTTGTTACCCTAATAGTCAATGAGGTGAACGCATAGCTCATCCTCATCGACTTCTTCTTGAGGACAGCTATATCCTCGTCTCCAATTCCGAAGACGAAGAGGTGTCCTTCTGGGTTCACCTTTACCTCATGGTGGAAAGTGCACCACCTTGCCACCGTCAGATCAGGGTTCTGCGCCCTAAGCCGACCAAGAACCCTCTCTTTTTCACCGGATGTCGTCTTGTGGACGTCCTCCGGGATCCAGAGCGAGGCCTTGGTCAGCCTAGGGAGCCTATCCACACTAACGATCGCCAGCGATGCCTCCTCCCACGGCTTGAGGTTTTTTGTGGCTTTTTTCAGCCACTCACCGGAGTATGTCCACGACTTAAACGTGGGCGCTTTGCTGTTGCTGCTGGAGGCGGAGAAGATAATCTTGTCCAGTTCCTCTAGCAGTTGATTTTTAATGATTCTTTCCCGTTCTGCGGTAACCTTACCGTACGGGTTAGTCTCATCTATAATAGCAACCTTGAGGTGTCTCAAGGCGGCATCCGAAAAGGTTTTGGAAGGCGAGGCGACATTTCTGTCGCTGCGCGGCTTCTTCAGCCTTCTTGGAGTCCCCTCCGTGGAGGTGCTCAAGTGAGGACGCTTTCCTGCAGGGGCAGCCGGTTCCTTGCCTTTATTCAAAGCGGAGCTCTTGGCGCCGGCCGCAGGAAGTGCCTTTGTTGTTGGAGGTGGAGTGGGGGAAGAGGGGAGTGCACTTGTAGCTGCTGCCACCCCTGATTCCTTCGCTCTCTTCCTCCTTTTGGCTTCGGCGCCGCAAATGCGCTTTCGCCTAGGCCTTTGTGTTGTATCACGAGGTGATCTTCCATGTCCAGCCTCATTCTGTGCAGTATTTTGGGGTGGACATTTCTGTTCATCCCCAGCTACTGCTTTTGATTGAGGTGAGCACTTCTGTCCAGCCTCGGGATTTGTTTTAGATTTTTGTTCGTTCATGTGTGTTCCCACGAGTAGCAAGGGAAGGGTTGGTCACCTCTGGCAGAGCCCCGCATTACCAGAGGAAGGCTAATTACAATGGGGTTCCGCCCGGTTCCCCAAGGGGATCGTTAGTGACCGCATATCACCCTGCGGCCATTCAGCTGTCAGCACGATTCCTTACACCTTAGCTTGGGTAGGCTGGTCCGCGGTCCGCTGGTCCGCGGCCGGTCCCCACATGCTTTCGAAGCTCACCCTGTAAAGTATCACTTCCAGAGCTTGACACGTAAGTAGTCAAGAATGATGCTGGTCAAAAAATTAAAATGGATCTCCATTGAAAACGCTTTGTAATAACGAATTCAAACAGGAAGACATTTTTTTGGGAAGAACCCTTCCAGTTTTCCAATTTTATGTTCATAAAACTGATACACAAAAAATTCAACCCAATCTACCCGTTTCCCTTTTCACGTTGAACGCTTATGATGGCAATAAAAAGTTCGGGGTTATAGTAAACAATTAATTACTGCAGGGTTATATAATGTTTCAACTTTGAAGTTCGTGGATAACGATTATTTTGAGATATGTCCCAACAATGTTGGCTACAAAGGGTGCTACCTCCCTTTTGGATTAAGGTAAATTAGGTTATATGGACATAAAATCACATTTATAATTTGCGTTTGGTGTGATAGTTTCTGGACATCATGTAAAAGTTGACTTAAGAATAACATTGGCCTCTTCAGTAGAATAGGATTATTTTTCATTTTTTACAATTTGTAAATAATTGAGAAAGTTTCAAACTCACATTTCATATACAAATACATGATACAATTGCAGCAGAGATCGAAGATCGATCTAAGTTAATCGAGACAGCTCCTCATAATTCCAGATGCGGTGTCGTGTTTTTCAAAAGTGCGTTTTGGGGTAGGTAGGTACTTGGGGACATCCCCGATTCCCCCGATTCAAGAGATTGATGAGTTACTTTGTCACAAGTCATCGTCCAAACTTTTTACAGCTTATCTTGTTAAATGAAACGTGAAGTTTCACAGTCGCCTTCTGTTATTCTTCCGGTTGCTTTGCCGTATCGTATAACCAGGGACTTGGTGTCAATTGTCGCAAAACTCGTCCTAAGTGGAGGTGGTTAACTGTGAATCGAAAACAGCCATCTTGTTTTTCGATTTGAGTTATCGACTAGAACAGACGTTAGCATTTCAACCGCTGTGGGATATATCTGTTAATATCACCTTCCAACATCAAGATTTCTTCTTAATTATGATATTCCTGCAGGTGAGAATCTATATTTCCATCCTAATAGTTTGGTTGATTAATAACGGATTTTGTATAAAATCTCTGTGGAATTTATTCTACATATTATGACATGACGTGACCTAGTGTTAACTTCACATTCAGTAAATTATTTCCTTCCCTTTTTTTTAACAATTCTCTGGTGAAGTTATTTTATTTCAGTATTACTTTAGTAAGCTCTAAGAAAACAAAAAAAAAATGTAATTTCTCTTAAAGATAAATTAACTTTGGAGAGAGTTGATGATGTTATCATTAAAATAGTGATTTGTAATTATTATATATCAATTCAGCGGTTGGCTTCATAATTTTTTTAACAAAAATTCGTTGAAAAAATCCAAAAGGTATCTTGGAATTGATACATTCATAACGATCTTATGGTTTCCAATATTCCAATACCTAGATATTCATGATTTAGAAGATATACTCTAATACCTAAGAGCTGATTGATTGCGAGGAATACCTAGGAGCTGATTGAATAAGTATTATTTTGGCCTGATACCCAGGAAAGCAGGAATGGTCTCAAACTGAAGTTTCAGTACAGATAAGTACCTTTCTCTTCCAAAAGAAGTTTTCACAGTGGTCAACCTCTCAAGCTAAAAGGGCTTCACCCAGTTTAATTCTTAGTTATTATATTCTGTAAACCTAAGGGCTTCACCCGGTTTAATTCTTAGTTATTATAATCTGTCAACCTAAGGGCTTTACCCATTGAGATTGTTAATTAGATATTTTTTTTTCTACTCTTCAAGTAACCTATATTTCAACATAATCTTATATTTTTTACTCTTAAGGAACTAATTAAATCACAATCAATTGTTATTGTTTAACTTGTATGAATTTTATTTCAACTTCCTTCCTACTGAATTTATAGACACACACTTCAAGTTATCATATAGTGAATTATATAGTGAATGCTTAACTAACAGGACAGAACTCTAGTCATAGTTTCGGGGTTAACCTATTCTTTTTATAAAAAGAAAAAAAACCACGTGGTGCTCAACTTTATTAACTAACGTTCTTTTAAGCTACAGTTCTGTTTTTTTTAAGTTCGGCGAAAGCCACCCCTGAGAATCATTTCTTAATACAATTATTCCTTCAATAAATTTCATATAACTTTTTATTTAACACCCTAAAAGTGCGTTTCATAAACTTGATAAAATTAATTCACCTAGATGCAAAAAAAGGAATGGAGTATAGCAACATGTAATTTACATATAAGGTTGGCGTTATAAGTTACAGCTATGATTTTTTTTTGTGTTTGGGAGCCGTTCTGATGCCGGGAGCACTGCAGCCTGTTGGCTTTTTGTACTCTACTCCCACATTTATTCCACCCATCCAGTTATCCCCGTACCTTCTAGTAGACGATATAGGTCCATTGGATGTGTGCCAAATACTTTGGGTGGCACATTGGCTTTTCCGAAGATTGTTTGTCTCCTAGAGTCCAGTGCCTCACAGTCAGATAAGATATGGGTTACGGTCTCGATCTCCATGCCACAAAGTCTGCAGCTGAGGTCCCCGTTATATAACCCTATTTTATGCAGGTGATCTTTCACCTGGGTATGACCCGTTAAAATAACCTGTAATAATTTTTAGCTTATTCCTACTGATATTCAGTAGTTCTTCGGGCCGTTTTCATATGTGTCACCTATGAAGGTTTTACTGTGTACCTGCTTTGGAGTGTTCCTCCACTGAAGTTTATGTTGGCTTTGTACTCATTTTTGTATTTGCCCTCAGACTACCTTCTTTGTGGTCCCAAGAGCTGGTTCTGGTCCAACATATGCTGTTGCTGTTCATTTCCAGAAATACCGTTATGTCCCGGCACCCACACCAATCTTACTTAATTTTTTTTACTTACAGTTTACTTACAGTTATGATAATTAAACATTAGTTGGGCATTATTTTTATCGTTATGATAATATGATTGTAGAACATGTACTTGCGGTTTGTTTGAACTCGTACTTAAGGAATTCACTTGATCTGGTTTTTCCCAAAGTTTTCAATTAATTTCAAATCATGTTCAGAGCTGTAACATGCTGTTCAGCTGTTACGTTTTTCGTCTAAAAAACTATTTCATTTAGTGAATTTTTTGGCTCATTAGTCACTTCCTCCTAAATTTCTACTAAATTTCTAATCATGCCGTTTCTTTGTCGCATTAGCCACTCCGAAATAAAACATTAATTTTTATCAAATTCCCCTTCCATTTATGTCTGTAGATGTTCGAAATTTCAATTTTCGAGCGGACTCGTTCTTTCCTCTAACTGCCACATAGAAGGCAACAGTCATTTATATTTTATTTAATTTTTGGTGAACAATTTCTATTGTCTGGTTGGTAAGTTAATTATTGTATTTTCCCTAGGTTATTTTCTAGTGCTTACAGCTATCTATTTTTTATTGCTTATTTGCTGATTTGCATTTTTTTGTGTATTTGAGGAACAAAACGAATAGAATAAAACAGATCACTGTTAAGTTGTATTTTGACACGTGGAGTTCGGGTTTAGTATGCGCTATAGCATAAGCTCCTTTTTACCTGATCGGTTCTATTTATTCGTTCCTTCCTAATGTTTTTTTTTCAGTTCCTTATCCCTGTTTTTTTTTCCGCAGCTCTGCAGCCGGCAACTTCAAGTTATATTTTTAAGGCAAGTTTTAGGCAACTTTAAGTTCCATTCTCAAAGCAAGCTTGAGGCAACTTCAAGGCATCTTCAGTCCACTCCGTTCCTGCCCGTGCACGAGGTCCACAGTCTGCCGAAGAGATTACCGCCACCGCCGCCATCGCGCTAAGAGCTGCAACGTCCTCAGCCCTTTAAGATAAGTTCCTCCGTCTTATCTATAGCGTGTGTAAGTGGAGTGCTCTAGCCTGGGGCAGTTTTAAGTTACAGAGTCCAACTGCAAATAAGGAGTGTGTACATTAGTATCTATTAAGATGAACAGTATTAGGGTATAGTAAAAGTTAACATGAAAAATATGTATGAAACTTTTAATATTTAAAAATAATAATTATCGTACACATAACTACGTTTTTCGAACGTAATTCCATTGAATAATAATCATGTAGTTAATCACTAAATTGTGATTATCTCTAAAACCGTTGAAATTTGGGGATACCAACAAGTATACCTTTTATTTGTTGTAATGATGTGGCTTCAATTACTTTTTATAAAAGTAGTGCTATTGTGAAAGGCAAAAAAGTTTTGCGTACATTTATGCCGCTTACGTGGCCTATGTGCCGCCCTCTACAAAATACATCGAAATAGGTACAAAATTATAATTTCTAACATCCAAAAACCCTCAACCTTAAATTTTTGTGCATATACGTGAAAAAGCGTTGACGTTATTGTGAAAAACGAAAATTAAAATATCATGTTCAACAACCTGTATCTCTCTTAATATTAACATTTTATTGAGGCTTGTTGGTTTAAATCGCAATATTTTGAAGTAAAGACTGTACTGTACTTCTATGTACAATTACTTAAGGACCACCCTGAAGGAAAAAAATATGAAACAATCAAATTTAAATAAAAATAATATCTAATGTTAAATTTGGCTAAATAGGAGAGGAACATACTCATAACATACTCATTACAAATTAACTTTTCACTATGAAATTTTAAAATATAGAGGTAACAATAATATGTAAAAACATACCAGGAATCCAGATTCTTATTAGATACATTGGCAACAGGGCCGGATGTTCCCCTGTTTCATTTTTTGTCCTTCGAGCGCATCAGGTCACTCGAGACCTTTTTTTGTATTGCTGAGATAGCAGTATTGTATGTTTTTCTCTATTTACGCGTTTATTTAATTAGTTATAAAAAAAACTGTGGAGACGAAGTATGTTCCAAATGAGCTGTTCTATCCCCTAAAGACATAAGAGTTTCGAAATTTGTTATACTTATCACTCAAAACTCTTTTTTTTACTGTGCAATTTATCTTCGAAGTATTAAAACGCGGTTTTCATGAAAACTGTGCAAGATGGAGTAAACTGATAGAGGAACTAATTTGTAAAGCACAAAATTTAGTACAACACTTGTCTAGGAGGGGAATGCGAGATTAATGTCATAAAAGTTCCTAAATTTTCAATACTTATCACTCAAAACTCTTTTTTTTACTTCGAAGTATTAATACGCGATTTTCATGAGAACGGTGCAGTATAGAGTAAGAGTAAACTGATAAAGGAACTAATTTGTAGAGCACAAAATTTACTACAACACACTAGTCTAGGAGGGGAATGAGAGATTAAATAAAAAAGCGAAAACATTTTATTAAAAGAGTAATTTTATTTATGCAGTTTTTACATAGGCATATTTCTTCATTTAAATAGTTTCGAAATAGTAAATACCGGATTTCAAGATCAAACCTCATTTCCTACATATCACATATTCTACATTTCTTAATATTTAATAATTAACAGCTCACTTATTCTTTTTCTTATTCGTTGGGAATTAAACCACAATATGTTTTTGTATTTCTTATTTCGACGTTTTTGTATTTTTTATTTCGACGTTTCGGTAGCGTTCCAGCTACCGTTGTCAAGATGAGTTAGATTTTTAAACAATTTTTGGTCTTTATCAGACACAACTAAAACATTTGACAACTAGACAATCAATAATATTTTGAACTTTGTAGTCAAATTTTATTATGGTTCATTCACAGTAGATCATACCTATCTCTGGTAAATTGTAAAATAAAATATTCTATTGTATGACATTCTAACACTATTGAACACAGATTGGGTAGTTTTTCCCACCCTGTTTGAGTTCCCCAAAATTCATGGGGAAGGCGAAAATAAAACCACGTGTCTTCTTTGATATTTTTTTCTTTCTGGCACTACATAACATTTAATTACTGGCACTACACAGTTGAGAATACCTCTCCTCTTACTATCCGATCGATCTCGGGCATAAGTACCACCGATGAGAGAGTTATCACTACATTATTTTTATTGGTGAATTCACAAATCTGTTGCAGTCACCTGCCACGTTCATCATCTTAAGCGCTCTCCGTCGTCAAACCTGATGCTTTTCCACCACTTAAAGAACCACGGATGTGACGACAGCCCCGGCCATGCGTAGAACGACCGGAACTCGTCATTTTTCAAGGCAAGAGTAGCAACTCACAGTGCACAGCTATGCATTGTTGGTTGAAGGTTAATAGGGCGTGATAATATACTAATATAAATTTGACTCAGTTGGAATTTCATTTAAATTGCAACAAATAGGATAGTCTACTTGGAATGGAATCCAGTGAAGTGCACGTTCCAGGAACTGTTTTATTTGGATAGCGCTTTTTTGCTCATTTCGTGAATACTGTTAATAAAGCGCGTTTGTTGTTGCTTTTTTGTGTATAATTATTTTCGTTTTCAAAATATATATGAAAGCACTTTCTTTGATTTTTCGTCTTCTACTATTGGGCTTTTTCAATGTTATTTTCGCCGAAATGAAATGATTTATTAGATTACTTTTCGAATCCTTGTGCGAATTGCACCCAAACACCGAACACCGCATTTTTTAAAGGCTTTATTATCCATAAACGTCTACAAAATACACCAAAAGGTCTTCTATCAGAGTTCACTAAAAATCATCAAAAACCCGAGAACTCTTGGGAAATAACATAGGTAAACAACCATTTTAGGTCTTGAGGACGTCACGCGTCTTATTAACGACCGCCCACTCATGCGCAACATCTTATCTTCGGTGTGTTTATATCGTACATTGGCAACTATTCGTTTATATACTGTTAAACAAAATTATTGCACTGTTCCACACTTGTTGAATTGTCGAAAGACAATGAGAGAAGACCCACCGGTATTTTCTCCGTTCTCATCTAAAGACATTTCCAAATTTCAAATTTCTCGGTAAAATATTTTGAAGAATTTTTCTTGGGTCCATTAGTTTATTCCACCACGAGTTACAAGTGTGGAATGATCTATTAATTTTTCGAACTCAATATTTTCAGGAGTTATCGGTAGTCTGTTCCACCAAAAATGAAAATTCTAAAGAAATTCATTGATAAATATAAAAGCTGGAAGGTTGAACGCAAAGTTCACGTTTCACTGCATTTTTAATTTCTGTAATGAACTGTGCTGCAAATCTCATTTTCATATTTTATAAACTCAACTAATCTGACATTTATTTTCTAACAAGAAATAACACAGTGACATTTTGGATAAATATCAGAACCATGGTAACATAGTTTGCTTTGATCAAAGCACCCTGAAAAAATCAAAATTTTGTTGCTGTAAAAATCACATGTGAATTTTGTCAAGGTAAATGTAGGTAACTTTTTTGTCACTTATAATTACTCGAAAGCTTTTTTTGTCATGTATTAATAAAAATTTTGTTGCCGGGCAGTTTTTTGAGTTGAATCGCCTAATGGCAACAAAATTCGAATTATAAATGTCAAGTTTACTTCGACTAAAAAAAGCTAAAGTGTAAAAGTATCTATTTCAGAACTTTATTTTCTTTTGTTAATATTTTGCTGCATGCTAGTTTTTTTGTGCGGTGGTAGTAACTGTTTCCTGGTGGTACAAAAAAAATGAAACCGATGATTTCTATATGCAGATGTTATTCATCCAACTGAAGGTACGGTTTTAATGACGATGGGTTGTTACGTCCCGTAATTTTCACAAGGTTTTGTTCACCTATACCACTCCTGGATAATTCATTTACGACGGCAGCTCGATTAGAATGGTTCGTCATTTTCACCCGCTTGATTTCATGTCCAATATTTTTGGCCGAAGATTCTTTCAAAAGTTAGGTTTCGTTATTGCTGCTGAAAAAGTTGGTGCAAACTTTTTTTGCTGTCACAATGACAAAATCACACGGCTTATGGTCCGTAGAAATGATTCCGTTACTATAATATTTTGCCAGTGAAAAACGGTGTGGGTAATTCATTTACCTTCTCATCGGTGTAAATTGAAACGGAGTTTCTATAATATTTCACGATTGAGAGATTTCTGCTTTTAAGCACTTTCAAGGGAATAAGTTTTTAGTTGAAATCAGCAGAAATACATCTAATTACCAACAATTTAACAATTTAAAGCTATTAAAATAAAGTCTATGGCTCACTATCATAATTAATAAAGATAAATTAACCCCAATGTTAAAATGTGATATACCTGGAAATGTAATTGTCACTTTGACATCGATAAAAAAGGTGCATCCTTTTTTATCGCGATCCTGACACAATGACAATAATAATCTTTATTCAATAAATAACAATACAAAGGAGTATCTCACAGTAAAATATGATGAATAAAGGTAATGAGCGATAATAAGTGCTGTTCCACTTGTTTCGCGTAAATATAAAAAGGTTAATAAAATTATTACATACAATACATACATCACATAAAAGTGTACTTATAAATATTTCCTAAAAATACAAATGATAATATAATATATAATATACTTATAAATAATAAATTTATAAATAATAACCGAATAACAACCGAAATAAAAAGAAATACACAACAATACAGAATAATAACAAGTTTCTCCTTGTTTATGCAAGCAGTACACTGTAACCTATTAAGATCATGATTTGTTCAGATCACATATATGCATCAAAATGGCGATGAATTAATTGTCTTGGATTCTCATGAATGAATACTTTCAGTGCATTTTTGAATTGAGGTGGATATATAGATGTTTTTATTCGTTCAGGTAAACTATTATAAAATTTTGGTGCCAAGTAATTGAAGGAACGTTGTGTTACTGTTTTCATCATATAGGGAACTAGGTGTTGATTTCGATTTCTTGTATTGTATGGATGGTTAGCTAGTAATGCTGTTTGTTTTTTGGTGTGATATTTTATAAGAGTGTGAAAGAAGTATAATTGTCTGATGTCCATAATATTTGTTTCTAGGTACAGTTGATTGGAGTTGTACTGTCGATCTTTAGAAAAAATGAGTTTTAGAAATCGTTTCTGACATATTTCTAAAAGGTGTATGTACGTTTTCGCTGCAGCTCCCCATCCCAGTATTCCATAGCGGATATGGCTTTCCACAAGTGCGTAGTATAGTGTTTTTAGGAGGTAGGACAATGAGTCGCAAGTTTGGTTACTTATAATTTCAATATTCTGTCGTTAATTTATCTTGCCAAAAAACACTCGAGTTTTTCTTTTAGCAGATACATTTCTCTTTAACTCAAAGTTTTGCCAATCACTAAATTTGCTCGAAAAACTGACATTAGATAAAATCGCTCCGCCTTCGGTGTCGCGATTTTATTATGTCAGTTTTTCTCGTAAAATTAGTGATTGGCAAAACTGTTTCGTTGCATAGAAAAATTTATCCGATAAAAAAAAAGCTCTTGTGTTTTTACTATTGATAAATTAACTCCAATGTTAAAATGTCATATACCTGGAAATGTTATTGTCACTTTGACATCGATAAAAAAGGTGCATCCTTTTTTATCGCGATAAAAACTCCTCTTCCTCAATATCTAGTAAGGGGACGTCACTTTTACACAATGACAATGAGTCGCAAGTTAATAAAGATAATTATTTTTGTTGTTCATCCATATATTCTGCCGTTAATTTATCTTGCCAAAAAACACTCGATCTTTTCTTTTATCAGATAAATTTCTCTTTAACTCAAAGTTTTTCCAATCACTAAATTTGCTCGAAAAACTGACATTAGATAAAATCGCTCCACCGTCGGTGTCGCGATTTTATCATGTCAATTTTTCTCGTAAAATTAGTGATTGGCAAAACTGTTTCGTTGCAAAGAGACCTTTATCCGATAAAAAAAAGCTCTTGTGTTTTTACTGTTGATAAATAAACTCCAATGTTAAAATGTCATATACCTGGAAATGTTATTGTCACTTTGACATCGATAAAAACTCCTCTTCCTCAATATCTAGTAAGTGGACGTCACTTTTACACAATGACAATGACAATGTTCATCCATATATTCTGTCGTTAATTTATCTTGCCAAAAAACACTCGAGCTTTTCTTTTATCAGTTACATTTCTCTTTAACTCAAAGTTTTGCCGATCACTAAATTTGCTCGAAAAACTGACATTAGATAAAATCTCTCCACCTTCGGAGTCGCGATTTTATCATGTCGCATATTTCCACTGAAAAATTGTAACAATCACATCCTGTTGCCAAAAAGCTCTAATAAATGCTCTATTCACATTTTTGGCATGACTTCAATGAATTTTATAACAGGGGTGATATGTAGAAAGCTGCCAACTAAAGTACCATGGAAAATATAATATTTTCAAAGCACTCATTCTCCGGTAGAAGGGGACAATGCTTTCAATTAATCAATCAATATTTTGGTCTCCAAACAATAACTTTCATCAGTAATATTGAATTAATTAAGATTGTCTGTCTAGACTCGGAGATGCTCTATAAGATACTCTTCTTTGAGGGTCTACTTGATTTATTCGCTAATCTCGCTGGGGACAAGTT
The DNA here is from genome assembly GCA_910591695.1 of Galerucella pusilla. Lineage (NCBI taxonomy): Eukaryota > Metazoa > Arthropoda > Insecta > Coleoptera > Chrysomelidae > Galerucella > Galerucella pusilla. Next base: position 153,079 of record CAJUYI010000276.1, on the reverse strand, counting down.
TTTCTTCCACTATCCTTCAACTAGGGTGGCCTTTTTCGCACGATCTTAATGGATATATTTCAGGAAAATAGAAATTGGATGCTATTAATTCTGTTGAAAGGAAAAACATGTCCTTCAAATAAATTTTGAAACATTATTATTTGAAAACAATAACAACATGTTTCTCTTATTGCATTAATATAGAGAGACCAAGCCAGTTCTCTTTGACTACTAAATCAAATTCGTACACCAACAAGAAGCGAGTTTTTCAATTTGATTCATTTAAATTTTAATTTAATATTATAGGTGTAATTTGGAACTATTCGCTCATTATCATGTACTATTTGGGAGGAAAAAACAAATAAGAAAATTGCTTTAACAAAATGGTGAATCATCTAGTATGCAAAGAATGGTGCAAGCTGCAAATTCCGAATATTCTATAGTTTTGAAGTGATAAGTACAGGATCAATTGATATTTAAATAAGTTTTGTTAGGCATGATTGCATTGTTGGTGTTAGCCCAAAAATTTTTTTGATAACCTAGAGATGCGAATCAACTCCATAGATGGAAAAATATCATTGGGGAAGAGAATATTCCGGAAAATGTATGTGTGTTTATTGGTGTGACATTCATTGAGACCTAAAAGATCTTCTGTGCCCCCTTCCTACTACTTAGTTCATGAGGAAAGTCTCTCAGAGACTAGCTACTTCCCGGAATATTAAGATATCTTTAGGCTTCAGTTCAAGTAAGTGCCCCTCTTCTATCCAGTTGTTTCCAAGTTAGTTCATGATTTTGTATTGCTAAGCAATCCGCAAATATTTGGATGGAAGTTTCTTCTTCCACACCACACCACCTTCTTCCTCCACTTTTTAGATCTTTCTCTGATGCCTATTCAGGCAATAATGTCCTTTTGAAACTCTCGCAGTTTTTCTTTTACTTAGGCATGAATGGGATATTAACAGGTTGTAGTAACCCAGAAGTATCTTCAATTGTCTAAGCTCTACCAGGTCTTCCCATGTTTTCTGCTTTGCCTATTTCTTCCAATATTACCTTGGAGCTGCTACCGCAAGAAGGAGTTTCAGTTCCCCTTTCTGCTAGTTTATCTGCTATTTCATGTCCTTCTTTTTCAGTGTGTCCTGGAATCCACAGTGAAGTGACTTTATTGTTCTCGCCCAGTTCATTAAATTGCCTAGGTATTTTCACACCATTTTGGAACTGATTAGACAGGGGCTCTATGCTAAAATGACTGCTTGACTATCCGACATTATGATAATATTTCGCTTCCTATGCCCCTTATCAATTTGGAACTAGGCACACTTTCTTACAGCGTGAATTTCCGCTTGAAAGATCCTCGGGGTTTTGCCAAGCTTTCCGAGTGTTTTGTTCCTGACCCGTGAACTCCGATATCCCGTGCTTCGGAGGGTTGGATGAGGGAGGCTGGAAGTGATTCACCCCTAATCTCTCATACAAGTCTCCGTAGAGGGGTTGCCCTACCCGACATGGCGCGTCCCAATGGCTGATAAGGTGTCTCCAGAGGGAGTGGGTGGTCGAGGGACTCATGCTCTTCGTGCTGTAAGGGCCTCATGACCGACCAGCCCTCGGGACAAGCAATAAATAAGGCTCCAATATGGGAACCCGAATAGTTGCTTGCGGATCGAAGGGAATAGAATAGTAAACCTCGATAAAAAACCAGCAGCATAGGGGAGGCAGCTATGTTGTGTGATTGTAGGCAGCGGAGGCCACTGCGCCTGGAGGCAACCGTGACAAAAAGCCTAAAGGAGTAAACCTCCATAAAACAATCCGTAATCTACGTTGTTAGCAACCATATGACAATGGATGTATGGCTGCGCGAAAGTCAGTCAGTAACGGTGCCTCCGGGATACCTGGTGACCTCCTGGAGTACCCAGCCTTACTACCACAAGCGAGGCTTTGTGGTAGTGTACATTCAATTCCCTAGCTACTCGTGAGATGTAGTATGGAGTATGCAAGGAAAGCGGAACAGGAAGCAGTGGAGGAACAGAGAGAAGGAAATGGAATTTTTGGGAAATCGAGACTGGTGAAACAAACACCTGATAAGGCGGGAGAGACAAGTGAGTGGAGCGATACTGGGGTGAGAAGGAATGAGGTATCGCTCTGGAGAATAAGGAGTGGAAGAGAAAACAGGAGAAAGGAAGGGAGGAAGTGAAAAGTGGAAAAGAGGAAGAGAGGGAGAGTGTAGAAATATTCAAGGAGATGGTAAGGCAACTGGAGAAGAGGGTGAAAATGCTGGAAGAGCAGAAGTCGGTGGCTGAGGGGCGGGTCAGGGAATTAGAGAGGTTGAGGAGAGGGGATGGTAGGAAGAAGAGGATGCAAACACGATGGGAGGAGGGGAAAAAAGACAGGGATGGATGGAAGGAGATTAGAGATGAGGACTGGGAGGATAAAAAGAGGGTGGGAATAGAGGTGAAGGTGGGAAATCCAATGTTAAGGGATGAAAAGATAAAATTGGTACGGGTGACTAAGGAAGACAGTGGAATGGAGAAGGGTATACAGAAGATGTTTAGGGAAAGGTACCCGATGCTAGTTGAAAAAGGAGAGGGAATGGAGTGGGTTAAGGAAGTACGTACTACGGAAAGAAAAGGTACAAGGGTGAACGCAGAGGAGTTGATTTGTCGAATGGAGGGTGGTTGTAGGGATGAGAAGAAGGTGTTTGATATGATGAGTCGACTGTTCGAGGAAGTGGGGAGCAAGGTCAGCGTTGGGCTACACTGGCTTGAGCATGTGGAGATGGAGGTGCTGAGGAAGATGATCGCGTGTTTGAGAGCAAATGGGACGAAAGTGGCAATTTATACAAATAGGGAAAAGGAAAAGGAGGTCTGGTATGAGGCGGTAATCCTGAAAGATATTGGAGAAGTCAATCAGGAGAGGAAAGAAAGGATTAAAAAGGGTTTAAGAGAGATAGAAGGAAAGTGGGTGGATAGACTCTCAAGGAACAGGGAGGTGGTAATAGAGGCAAAGAAAGGGATTGAGGTCAGGGGAATTCTGAGGGATGTGGAAAGGGTAACAGGAGCTAGAGCGGTGGAAGCGGGAAGGACAACAAACACCATTGAGATAGTGGGGATAGATCCGTGGAGTGAAGATGAAGTGGTGTGAAAGAAAATAGAGGTATTGATTGGGGAAGGGACAAGGGTTATGAAAGTGGTGAGAGAGAGGAACGGCATGAAAATGGCGGTGGTGAGGATGAAATGCGAGAAAGCGGAAGCTTTACTAGGAAAACGGGAGATTAAGCTGGACCTAAACAGGGTGAATATTATAAAGGGGAGAGAGGATGTGGAGTGAAGGGCCACCAGGTAGCGGGATGTAAGACAAGGAGAGTGGAGAAGATTAGGGAGTGCTGGCTATGTAAGAGCGTGGGGCACATGGCCAGAGACTGTCGGTAAGCCTTCCTTTGTAGGGTATGCGGTGAAAGGGGACACAAGCCAGGGGAGGCGGATTGTAGTAGGGGACGGAAGGAGGTAGATGTAGACGGAGATGGAAAGAATGGGAGGTACCCTCTGGATCCCTCAGAGGGGTCGAGTCTGAGCAAGTAGTAGGAAGGGGAAAAGGGGCAGTGGGAAGAAAAAATGTAGAGGATAGATGGAGGGTGTTACAGATTAATCTAGTGGAGAGCATGATTGTGAAAGAGAAGGCATGTGAGAGGTAGGAGTGATAGAAGGAAGTAAATGACGGAGAGTGTGTGAGGGACCGCCGCCCGCAATGAAGTATGCTAGGGTAGTGATTCCGAGGCGGGAGTAACGGTGAGCTTGAGGTGGGTTTGGTTGGTAGGCATTCCCTTGGGGAATAGTCCAACACTCCGATATCAGCTCCTCCTATTGCTTTTGAGCCGTCTATGTACCATTGAATGGCATTATTTCCAAGTTTGGTGCTGCTATCCCCATTCCTGATTGTTGCTCAATTGTCGCAGGTTTTCTGATCCCTGAGAAGCGAGGAGGTTGTTTTTTCAATGGTGGCCGTAGTTGGGCATGTTCTCATTGCTTCTGTGATGCATGTACAGGCTAGTCTTCCAATTTCCGAGAGATTTCCTCTCGTTGTTTTCTACCACTCCGCGCAATGACTCCATAAGTGATAATTCTTCTCACTATTACAGTGTAGATCCAGCTTAGAATATTTGGGCTACAGCCAGCCCCCAGATGCTTGCACACCATTGAAGCCATTTCTACTTTGTAAATAATCTCATTTTCGTGTTTGTTCCAGAGAAATCGTAGATATTTCACTTTTTGCATCCATTCAACCTTGCTCCAATCTGGTTTAATGGTTTTGAGGTTGAGTTTTCTTTTTTCAGTGAAGGCTTGGGATAGTTTTGGTGAGGTTGATGTTAGGTTCCAATATTCCGAAGAAAGCTACACCATGTTCTAGCCATTTCATTCGTAGTTATATAATGGTTAAATCAGGTGGAAAAAAGTCTTAGAAAAGCAGCAATCAATCTGGTCGACGGCCTTCATCTAATCTGGTCGACGCCAACTAAAATTTATTCCTCGAGTAAAAAATAAATCTGAGATAAGTTTCTCTACACTTCAAACCCTTTTCTCACACAACACGGGACTGTTGATAAGTACTGCGACCTTTGCTGTGTGTATTGCTATCCTTGTTTTGGAATCAAAGAATTCGAATGGGTTACAAATAGAGTATGGTTGGAATAATACCCTTCTTGGTGTGCGTCATTGATTGTGATCCTTATCCGGGTCCTCGGCATGTCGTTTATTTTATTTGCCATTTTGACATATAGCTAACCATTTGATCACAGAATACATCAGCCAAACAAGAAACGAAAGCCGGCGTAAATCCTTTGATGTTTTGGGGGCAAAATTTCGTGACCTTCAAACTGACGTTGACAGATAACGGATCAAGTTACACTGATAAAATTGTTCAAGAAATGTGAATTAAATATTAATTACACGCAAAAAGTGAAACCAAAGAATCTCAAATAGTACCTAATTGTTGATTTTCATGACTTGTTTCGACCAAGTTTTAATGGTTCAACTCAATTTATGAATTGTTTAAGTTTATTTAACAGCTTAACAAATATAGTGAAAAATATTATAAATATAATTTTTAGCATCTGTTTTTGGAGTAGGTACCATACATTATTAAAAATAATGAGCTATTGTTCAACCAAATGATTCTTATTTTCTATATTGTTATCGAAATTATATGTGTAAGTATGTTTTTATGTAGCACCATATTATGTAGGATAGGGTGAGTCTGAAAACCAATACAATAATAATAGATTATATATTTATAATATCAGTTTACAATAGAAAGAATTTCAGTAAATGATGGTAAAAAATTACAATAAGTATGGTGCTTGAATATAAAATTTTTATTATTTATATATTTAAAAGTTGAACTCCACCAGATTCTGAATTAAATTTTACACCCAGAGAAAATGTACTGATATCTGTGACACCGAAGTTATAAAAAAGAAGCGACAGTAAACTTTTCTCCACAGATATTAAAGTTTTGTTGTGTTTTTCAATTATTCATCTATTCATCCATCACTTGAATGACAGCCACGAATTTCACAATTTTTTGGTGCCATAACTGATAAATGTAATTTTCTAAATACATTTTATCGTTCAAAACACAAAAAATATGTAAATAATCAAAAAGAATTACAACAAAGAAAATTCTTTGGTAAACAATAAAATCATATGTCATTGACAGATAACGGGCTTAAAATAGCAACTGTCAGACATGCGCACTCAGAAAATGAATTGTAAAATAGACAAGCTTCGCTTCTTCTTGGGATGGTGTATTCTGTGATTTGATCAATAAAATCATCAGGATCGTATTCAGCCAAATTCAAAAAAGCTATGAAATTAATAATTACCAGCTTCTTTTTTTAACTGAAAATACCTGAGAACTTTCATAATGCTCATGGGTTTTCCGTGTATCCAGGCATATTTTTGTATAATTTAAATGAAAATGACAATAAGAATAATACATATTCACTTTTCATGAATAATAATTGACCGTAAACAACAAAGTACAGACCTGACGAGAACTGTCAGTGGGAAATTAGAAAAAGATGTAAGACACATACGCTACGAAAGGAGCGCCTTCATAGTATTTTGAGATCCCGATTGATAGGTTCGCTTCCGCGTAATCTAAACACCAACCAATCAAATTTTGGTAACTCAAAGATTAGGGTTAACGTTTGTAATAAATTTAAATGGTTCATTTTTGTGATATTTTGATCAGGATTAATCACAGACCTGTCTTTTTTCCCATTTCTTCCTACGTAATGTATTAGAAGGACATTAACAATCGATGACGCAAACCAAGAAGGGTATTATTTGACCATATTCATCAAGACTGTCAAATATTCGAAGGTCAGAACGATATTAAAGTAGATATATTCAAAGCATACCACCCCTGTTGGCACTTGAGTGTTTTGTACTATTTGTTCTACAGAATACTGGAAATTTCATCAATTCATCATTTTATCCCTCTACATAGATAGCTATCCTAGATATTATTATTAAGCAAATATTGTACTTATAGTGTAACTATTGTTAATGTGATGACCCATATTTTTCATCCCTTTGAAGGAAAAGCCGCCAAATGGCTTGCATAAAATTCTTTTATAAATTCGAATATTAAGAAATAATGCTTTTCAAATGTAATTCAAATTAATATAGTGGATTAAAATTAACCTGCATAAAATATGTAATACAATTCAAGGTCATCACATTGACATTAGATACACTATACCTCCTTCAATATTTTGACAGGGTAATCTTTTAAACTAAGGACTTAAAATGATAGAGAGAATTAAGTTTATATCGAAATCAACGTGACAAAAGTTAGTTTGGGGGTTATAAGGATTAGAGATCCACTGGGGAATTCAGTCATTCCCAACTCGACGTCAATAAAGGATCTTGGTAACTTTCACGTTTCATTTAACGTTGAGATATGTAGTTATCACAATAAAGAATATGGTGCAGTGGTAATACTACAAATAAATTCAATAAACTTGAATTTATTATTTTGAGAAAAATATAATGTTTTATACCTTTGTAGATGTGCATCTTGTTCAAACATCCAGCGTAGCCTGTAGTCATTGCTGAGAACTAAATTAGTCAACACGTAGTTTAAATGAAGTAGCCTTTTATCTTGTTTCAGTACATTTTAGTTGAAGCTCTCGACTATAGATGGTAATAATATCGATGGCACGAGATTTATCTTATTTAATATTTGCCACTTATTGTAGGTATTTGATATATAGAAGAAAATTAAGTTCCTGTTAATGCATACTATTTATTGAGAAAGATATTAAAACTTGAACACATGCCTTGCGTTCTGTCCGCCATGCGTGCAATATCTAGAATAACTACCAACAGCGTTAGAGATCTCATTAAATTATAAATTTCATTAGTGTGCTTAGAACTGATCCGCCCCTCTAGGTGGCACTACTCTCGCATCTACAGAGTTCCCATACCCTGGACACGAAAGGCCAAAAATCATACATCATGTTTGTAAAACCATCAATTATTCATACCAAACACCTAGTCCTCATGTCAAACACCTTCAATATGTTCCTAAGTCATATGTGGCAAATCTTTCCTGCAATCAAAAGTTTGACCATCTAAGCTCGAGAGCTTTAACTCAATTGAAAAACTAGAAGGAAACTACATTAAAAGTATATAGTGAATATTTCTGCTAGCAGTACAGGTGGCGCTATATATTCGGAAATGATGTTCCGGAATGATTCTAGCAAGTTTTAAGCGAATGTAAGAGAGAATAATCTTTCCCAAGGCTTTTGCAAAGTGGAGTCTGGAGTATTAGATGACTTTGAGTGTGAAAATGATAAAGCTCATTATTATAATTATTTTATTACCAAACTTTCATATACAAACCTAGCGTATAATAATAATATTTGAATACTTATATACAATGTTTACGCAAAAATATCACTAAAATTTGTGGTAATATTTAAATGACTAGAAATTTGTTACAAAATAACGGAAGAACATGGTACTTCATATGAGATTTAACAAAAGACAGCTTTACAGAGCCGTAAGCTTCTCACAGATGTGAATAGAAATTTGCAATTGAAATATGAAATCGGTCCGTAAGTTTTTTGTTTTTTGTTTCGTTTTGGTTACTCTGTATGAAATACCAATATAATTCCTACTAAATTGCATAAACGTAGCGTCCTTTTTCTATACACTATACAAAACAACATTTTATATTGAAAACAGCCATTTTTATTTACATTCAAACAATTTCCAATCCTGGATTTCATGAGAATATCACATTTCTAACTCTTGATCCAAACAATCTGCAACAAACACATGTTAAATATTAATAAAGCACATAATATACTCTATTTTGACTATATGTATGGAGAGTTTGATTGAATCGACACAGTTGTCTTGGAAACCCAAAAGAAATAATAACTTAAATAAATGAATACTTTTTTTACATGACAAACATACAGTCTATGTAGAATTGGTCAAATCTATAGTAAAAAACAAACAAACAAAAAAAACACCATAAAACAAATAAATAAAAAGCAGTTAAAACACTTAAGGTTCAAAAAACACATCAACTGAAAAAAAGGTGTGTACTGTCAAGTACTCCTTTAATTTTATCTTAAAGGATACCATGCTTTGACACATTTTTAGTTGCATTGACAACCGATTGAAAAGTCTCTGTCCAATTATATTTGAAGTAAATATTTCCCTTGTGCACTGGGGCACGTAAGGTAGGTATCTTCCAATATATTTATTTGTGAACTTGTCCACTAGTTTAAAATTTTTCTAGATTATTGAATATAAATACACAAGTTTCAAAAATATATAGACAAGCAAAGGGAAGTATTTCGAAATTTTGAAAATATTATTTACAACTAGTTGTACCAGCAAAATGGACCGTATTATTCTTTTTTGGGCAATAAAAACTTCATTAAAATGGCTGCTTGTTCACCAAAAACAAATCCCGTGTCTAAGCGCGATTCCATCCGTTAAAACTTGTTTTAAAAAAGTTTAATTTCGATGCAAGGGCACCACAATGCTTTCTCCAAATATGACACTCATCAATATGTAAACCTATACCTTGTTTTTAAACTAAAAGGAGCGATTTGAATTCAATTTGGCATTTCTGCAGCCTAGTGATTGGTTAAATTGCCGCCCGTTTCACACAGCTTTTTTGATACAACTGACAACGATATTTGTCAGTTTTGTGTTTATATGAAAATATTATAACTACAATCTTTCTTAGGTACTTTTTTTTCACGTTTGTTGTTTTATTTTTAACTAGTATTATATTCCAACTGAGTTAAGTGCTATTTTTATTATTTAGTCAGTTCCCAAGTAACACATTTAATTTGCCAAGCAAATAATGCTAGATCGAAGCAAATAATCCAGAAAAAATGCTAAAGTTTGGCATATTCTTAGCATTATTTTATAGAATTATTCCAGTATTCCTCCAAAGACGTCCAATCTCTTTCGAGACCAAATATTGCAGCCAAGTAGCAATGATTGCTAATAAGTCATTAAAAGTAGCCAAAGAATAGAAATATTGGCTTTAAAAAGTGCCAAAAAATGAATGGCGAAATTGGAATTTTGTATGGTTATAAAATGCCATGAAGTGCTTCTATCAGTGCCATTTAAAAGCAATGATACGAAGTTTGGTATTGGAATTAATTTGGATTTTAAATGGAAATAAATTCCAAAAAATTTCTTACTGTATTGCTAACCTCAATGCGATTGTAAATCTCAATTCCAGTTGAAAGGTTTCATAATATTTCAGAAATCATTATAGATCATGAAGAAAAAGATTGGATTAAAAATAAATGGAAAATCACAAAACTACGGAAATTTGGACGAACGGGTGCGTATTACAGGCGTGTACATAAAAGTAGTAACGCAGCTAAAAGTTACAACGAAATAACGATAGACACAGAAGATCACCTTCCTGGTTCTTGGACCACGTCTCCTTATTGGCCTTGTCGTAGGACTCTTTCTTTACAGGCTAATACCACTACGTCTTGGTGGAAAATTTGTTGTTGCTGTTGTTCCCATCCCATGCCTCAGGAACAACACACAAAATTTTATCTCCACTTTCTAAGGTCTCAATAAATTTAAAGGTTCATTTTTTATGAGGAAATGATTATAAAATATCACCTATAAAACAATCTATTACTCAAAACATAACTTTACAATAATCTCCTTTTTCTTCAACTTTATAATCTTGAAAGCTTTCACAAAGCAATACAAACAGCTATCTATCTTTTAATTCCATAAAGCTTCGTATTGGCATAGAAAAATGCCTATTAAATACAATAAAGACATGGCCGAACCGTTTGCTCACGATAATGAGCAATGTTGCCATAGTTTTTATATCTATATATTGATAGGTATATGATACGTATATGATACTATTTTCATAGTATGTGTATGCAAACAATCTGGTTCAGGATATTATTTGATTTCAAACTGGGATACAAATTTCAGAAAATCTGGGAAAGATAAATCAATTTAATCCATCAAATATAATATTATCAATCAATCCAACTGAAAATACTATAAAAGACTTTAATTTCAATTGGATGTATATAATTCATTGATAAAAATTGAATATGGCAACACCGTAATTTATAATAAAATAATTTAATTTATAAAGTATATTTTGCTCACAGTTATCACTGGCCCCTCTGTTTTCAGGAAGTATTTCATTCACATTTTACAGAAAATTAAGGTTTGCAGAGATTTCTTATGGTTCACAATGATATTTTCCAGTTTCAAAAACAATAATAATTGTCATAATATATTGAAGGAAAGATCTCTGCCATAACAATTGACGATGTTTGTTTTTGTGAATACCTACATAACTGTTGGCATAAATTTCCAATATAAAACTAATATTTATCCAAAACAAAACTTCATTACATTCTCAAGAGAAATTTTCAACTGCGCATAATCATTCAAAGCATTGAAAGCTATTTTTGGACTAAACGACTGCTTCTTTATATCGCTTTGACAGCCAATGTTGGCAATCAAATCTAATAAAATGCTCTTTTGGTGCCAATGTATGGCTATTCAGGCCTACAGGTTGAATTGCTAATAAGCTATCAAATCTCCTTCAAGGCCAAACCGCGCGCTCCCTTTAGGCAGCGATTACGTAATGAATGCTACATGTAGAAGCGTCAGTGGACGGTTTCAATTGCCTATAAGCTTCAAGAGTGACACAAAAGTCGATTTTAAATCTACTTCGATGCTTGTTGTGTTACTTGGGTTTGATGAACAAAATCTATGCTTGTTTCTCCTTGTTGATAATAGGAATTTCCATGAAAAATTTAATTATTGTAAATATTCCTACATCAAGTTTACTCACATTACAGTACATTACTATGGTATTTTTCGATATCAAAACTTCTGTTGACTTCTAGTTCGTGCTCAAATGTGAATAGAGAATAATCTAAACATACAGTAGCTTTTTTGTACATTTATACTATCCAATTTGACATTAATTACTTACATAACCTAACCTTAATGTGACATTTGGTTACAGCTTTCGCCATGGCCTGTGACCAATGATGATTCAAGTTGTAAACTTGCATTGATCCCTCATTGGACACGACACCTGCGAGCAATATAATACATATGTCACATAATTGTCAATTAGTTCGAAAAGTCTGAAGACTACCCTTTCGGATCATTAATATATTTGGAACACGACTGTTGACTACGTTTTCGGAACACAACCTTTAGTAACTAATCTAGTAACTTGTAGTGGTGTAAGTGAGGTTTCTCAAAATGCTCCTCCTATATAGTTTAAAAACAAGGTATAGGAATTTCACTGATAATATACTTTCGATGTGATTATTATTATAATTTGCTTGACTGTTATTTGGAACGTGTTCCATTATTGTTGAATAAATTCTGATGAATCAGTTTGGTGTGTCCTATTCTTAATCTTGTTAGGAGTACTTGTTTGGTATAAACCTATAAGAGAGCTGCTCGTACCAGAAATTTACAAATTACCTAATTATTCTAAATCCTCGAAGTGCTTTGCTATGCACAAATCCAGTCTTTTTACAGCACTGGTTTCAATTTCGGCAAGGCAAGCACTCCGAATTGCTTCCTGAATCTTATCTTTCACATTCTTATTTGGAGCCATTAAGGCCACCAGACCTAACGGTTTTGGATTTTCACTTATACAGAACAGTAAAAGATTAAGTTTTCAAAACATGCCCAACTACAGAATCACTGGATTTGTGCATAGCAAATGATGGTAAGCATTTTGGATATTCAAAATTATTAGGTGCTAGATGCATTTAGTAAACTCTTTCTATGAGTAGCTGTCCAAATTATCCCTATAGGTATTGATATGAATTTTGTGTTTTGTATGTGTTATTGTTATTATTAAATTTTTTCATTTTGTTTGTATGGAAGTATTTATTTGTTGGGCGCCAATGATTTCAAGAAATTAATTTCATGTTTATTGGTATCATACACCACTTACCGGTTTTCTAGGACTCTTCAATATTCAGGGTGAGTTCAGGTATTGAATACTTTATTTGTTTTTTTTAAAGAAATTTTCTTATCAATTCTATATATTTACCTTTTTTTATTTTTATAACTTTATTTGTTTTTTAAAACTTTTAGGCCGGTCCTGTGTCCTTGCCCTTGCATAGTTTGATAGTGTACTAAGTTTTGCCAACCTTATCGAAATTAAAGAAAAAATTTGTTTCGTAGTCTGTGAAATGTTAATAAATTTATTCTTTTTCTGTTAGGTGTATTTATACAGATTTAAAAAGTGAATATGCAAAGACAAAATTTTTTCAAACTCTTACCTAAATGGTCTTTCACTCCTGAACATTCATACTAATGAAAATTAACATCTAGTTCTTACACAAGTTATGCAACTCCTTTTGCACACAATATGTAAAAGGGATAGTATACAAATTATTCTTATGCTACTGGTTGAAACATATGTCTTCAACAAAATGGACGACTCTCCAACATCAAAGATGAGATATATTCATCAAAATTTTATTATCACCACACACATGTAAGTTGATGATTCAAATTATAGTTTATCAAATACCTTTTCCCTTCTACGTTTTGAAATTCTAATAATTACTTCCTTTTATGTTTCAGACCGCTCTGGGCCTGTCAGTCCTTGATTTGGATTGCTTCGCTGAGATTCCGTCGACAGCTTGGAGAATTTTCAGTATAAATAGAGTTTTCCATTTATGGTTTATTTGAAGGTTTTATTAATTTAAGTGGATATTTACCACAGAGTTTCAACAGGAAGTGTGGATTTATGCAGCAACATTTAACAATTATCAATTAGCATTTAACAATCAACATTTATCATTCAACAATTAGTAAAACTGCCATCGTTTATGCAGACACAATTATGAATTAGGAGAAAATAGTAAGCATGCGCAAAAGCCCGAGATTCTAGTTACAATAACCCTACATTTTATGTCTATTTGTGCATTGGAACAATTTTGAAGATGTATAGTGGAATTGAAGACTCTTTTTCTTTTATTAGTACAACTTGAAAATAATAAACAAACACCCAACATAACCCCAAGTCAACCGCTTTTATATGAAAAAAGTAAGGAGCTGCGTACTAGTTGCGCACTAGATGAAAATTCGGTACATATAATTTAGGAAAGTTAAAAGTTGGCCAACTTCGTAATTGTTAAATGCTAAATGATAATTGTTAATTGTCTGCATAAATGGAGTCATAGTGAAATGAGTAGTTCAACTTATAATTGATAAATGTTAATTGTTAAATGCTAATTGATAATTGTTAAATGATGCTGCATAAATCCACACGAACTTGTTGTAAAAGGTTAGTAACACTTTTGCACTATATATATTTTTACTTTTTAACTTCGTTATGACTTAAATTTCAATTATTTTAACAATACAAAAAGAAATTTTCTTCTCAAATCTGTATCTCCTTTAGCTAAGGGACGCTTTCCTCCCCGTTTCTAATCAATAACAACGTAATTCTCTTTTTTTTTAAATCAACAACCATATGTGTCTCTTAGTTTTCAAGTTTTTTTTATATCAGCTGACAAATCAAATTCATTCAATAATTTACAATTTTTATCACTTGACTTGAATGTTTAATTTTATGTTCCTTATTTAGTATGAAAGTTTATTATTAATATCTTTAAATACTTCATTGTTGTTTTTATCGTTCAATTACAAAATTATTTGACATTTGTTTTTATTTCTGTCACTAAGGTCTTTTCTTCCGTTCAACTTGACAAATCTAAGTTCACTCTCAGTTAACTATGTTCATAAATAAACTCTTTCTATTTTTATGTCAGATTTTATAACCTGACTAATGAATTTTTTATTTTTCAGGTTCTTTCTTTTCAGATTGATTTTAGCCAAGAAACTTTTATAAAGATTTTGAAGATTCGGAAATTATGTGAAAAGGATTTTAATAAATTAGAAAGAAGTTATCAAGATTTCTGTTCGAAGTTCGGTTTAAAGTTCAAATATATTTCAGGTGATTTGTTTATTTTTATTTTGTCAAGCTTATTTAAGCTTTAGTTCATTTTTTATAAGTTACATTATAACTTTCAAACTGTCTCCTCTAGTTTGATTTATTTTTGTTTATTGATAAGAGAAATTTCCCTTTAAAATAGTTTTCATTTTTAGAATTTTATACTGAAATGACCCTTGTTTGTTGTATGTGGTGTATGATATTATTTTCCATATCAGTATATTAGAATGACGGTGACATAATATGTTGGTAAACGCCACCAGCCCCTGCCAAAAACTGCTCACTGTGCCTAAAAAAGTGTTCCCTTCAAAAAATTGAGCTCTTACCATGAATTTGATTGCACTCCCTTCAGTTTAAACCGCTTGCTGGAAACTGAGTTATTATTCTCGTTTTCACCACTGACCACATCGGTCTTCCTTTCTTCATCTTCCGCTTCGCTAGTTTTATGCACATAAGCTATATCAGACTCTTCAAAATCGATGGATTGTCCACTATCTCCAACTTCAAATCCCATAGAACTGGACAATTTTATTGAAGCTTGCTGGAAAGTGTTACTAAGCTTTGCCTGAACGACGTTTATGCACATAGACATCAAAGCTAGTCCGAAAACTAAATAAACTATCGACAAAATCAACACGATTGGTTTTTCCGGGATAAAATCACCGAATCCTATTGTAGACAACGAAATGAAAACAAAATAAAACGACGTGAAGAATTCCCATTCTTCCCAAGCGCAATACACGAGAGCCCCGATGAACATATAAGCTACCAAAATGAACAAAGCCACAGATATGGGAAGATTAAACTCATCGTCTATTTCAAATGTTGACAGATCAGGGGTTGTGGGGGTTTCATCGGATAGCGTCTCATTTGGGGCTGATCCTTCTACGGGTAAACTCCCTGCAGGTAAGGAAGGTAAATTATACACAGTACCTCCTTCGGGGTTGACACTTGATCGACGAAATGTAGCTATGCCGTACATTAATTGAGCGCCACGGAATATTTCCTGTGAAAATAACAATTTTCAATGTTAATATAGACAACCTTTTTTTACAGCTTTATAGGTTTTTTTCCAAGTTTTGATGTTAACAAATGGAATAAGGTGCTACAAAATACAAAAATTTGACTTATTTGATGTTTATTTTTTTTTGGTGTACTGTAGTGATGTGTTTTGAATTGAGGATTTAGATATACAAACTTCGTCCAATACACAAAATGTATAAGTTTCGAAATATTAACTTTTTTCATAAAAAGTGGACAGTTGCAGACCTTTTTATTGAAAATTTCAGGGAACCGGCATTATACAAAATAGGTCCGTAAAAAGATCAAGGTGACATGTCCGAGCTCGTAAAGAAGTGTTCAAAGGTCAATTTCACAATTATCAAATTTCTCAATCTTTTCAGAGGGTGCAAGCATGTTTCCTTTTTTTTTATTTATGTCCAGAGATAGGAAAAGTTTGTTCATTTTTTCTCTCAACCTAAACTAGAGCGTGCCTAGAGCCTACAGGCTCTGTAGGCATTGTAGGTAAGCTGGGATATTTTTTGTTATAGTTTAGTAGACAGTGAATGTGTACCCATAATACCTTACGGAAAACCCTATCTTAACATGCCATTCCCAAAAAGATATTATACTTATTTATAATGAATAATATGGATATTCATAGAAGTGACAATTTTAATAATACGTGAAATGTACTAGACAGGTAGTTTGCTAATATATTCGGTAATATGGCAAAGACAATAGCAAATATTTCAAAACTAGAAAACCCCCATCTATATACAGGTCACTGCTTTAGATGTTCTTCGGCGACAATTTTAGTGAATGTGAATGTGAATGCAGTACCATAGCAGGAAGATACGTTGATGAATGCAACAATAAAATAATGAAAGTTGCTAATAAAATCGTCAACTGTATTGAAATAGTATATTACATATCGTGTGCGGAAAGTGACATTTTTCACTCGAGTGGGAAATATTGTGACAATCACACGAGTGTGAAAAATCACTTTCCCACGAGTAATGTACAGTATTTTTCCTACGAGCACGTGATAATTTCACCAAATAATGTGTAATCAACATCTTCTGACACATTAATACACAAAATGTTACAATTAAAGTCAACATAATTGATTTCAAAATTGGTAGTTTAACTATATAATATAGGTAGGTTATTACAATTATTAATTGGTCGGACAATTATAGAAACTGAAAGTGAAATTATTTTATTATTCATCATACTTCATCCATACTTATCATGAATACCTTTCAACATGATTACATTTTCCTACTAATATAACAGGTGATTTGGATTAGTTGGTACAACATCGGACTTCTGACGAAGAGTACCGGGTTCGATATTCGACCGCGCCCTAAATTTGCTTAATCATAAAAATGACAAAAATGTCACTTTTCAAAGAGATTGCTTCAAATTTAGATATTACATAGGTAAATCTAATTAAAAATTATATATTTGACAGCTTGACAGTGGTCAATCTTAATAAAAATTCATTTGACAGCTTTTTTTATCCGTACACGTACGGATAAGTTTTTTTCCGTACGCGTATGAATAAAGGCCACTTTCCATAGAACTAGACAGTGCGATATATGTCACTTTCCTATGTGATCGTAGAAAAAATCATATACTGAGATGTAGACAGAATATGCACCGTATATGAATCAACCCTCGACTTCTACTATTAATATAACGGGGAATTTAATGAAGAGAAATGACGTTCCCGATTTGACCATACAAAATTATACAAATTTCCCCATCAACTATACTTTTTAATAAAATTATATAACAGCTTAAGAATAGGATACTTTAGTGTAATGTTTGTTTTACTCACCATAAAAATTAATATTAAGTAGAGTATACTTGTTTTCTTTAAATTTGTGCAGTTGAAGAAAAAGTATAGTGTGCAACATGTGAGAAAAGTACTTTGTTGCACAATATACTATTTCCTGTCCCCTGAAGTGTGTTATTGTTTATTTCCCCTAGCAGCACTACACAACAATAATAATTGTATTATAACAGCTGCAGATGTCAGTGTTTTGAATCATTATTGTTCTACATTATCAAAATGCTTTCTCCTTAAAAGCAAATATAACTAGAAGCTGCGAAAATAAGTGATTAATTACTGCCCACGAAATCATGTGAAAGATAAGAGAAGGAGTTTGAAATATTTTGCAGGTGGTTTCAGCAAAACAATGTTAGCACCATAGAGACACTACAAATAGAGGCAACAAGCCAGCTTGTCTCGAACCCGTCAGTATATAAAAGAAAAATACACGGAAAAAAATATATGTTATATCAACTAAATTTATTTAGTCACTCTTAATTGTTTAACTCGATTAAATTTCATTCATATCAAATACTGAATGTATTTGTCCGAGGAAATATTAAAATTGCCGAAACAAAATGCAATTGTCGACGTAATCCTAGAAATTTCTTGAATCAAAAATGAACTTATCAAGTGAAGTATTTCCTAATTTACATTAAAGTATTATAATATTATCTCAAAAAAATGAATCATTCAAATCAAACAAATGAACACGCTTGATTCAAACATACACTTGTCAAATGAAATATATTTTAACTTACTTTAAGCGAATAATATTATTAACTCAAATATAGTATTTGGTTGACTCCAACAAGTGAATTCGCTCGGTTCAAAATGAATTTTTTTCAAAGGAAGCATTTTTCAACTCCTTTTAAGCGAATAATAATATTAATTCAACCTTAATATTTGCTTTTCAATCCAGCATGTACAGGTACACTATATTGTTTGAAACAAAAAATGAATTGGTTTGGAACTTAAAATCACTGAAGTAACCAATTTCAACAGTCAATTTGAACTATTTATTCTTTTTTGTTTCAATAGATGCAATAGTTCAATCGGAATAATTTCATATTTGTATCGACTGATTATCTGTTTCATTCAAAATGTTGTAGCTTAGTAGATTGTCCTGTTTCTATATCTATCACAACGTTTTCACTTCATTCTTCATTTTATATTGTTCTAAGATAGGACTCAGGAGTTAGATCGTTAGGTGAGTGATAACCTGTTGTCTGAAATTGTTCTGGATTAGCGGATTATTCAGGTAAATTATTCATTGCATACCTATCGGAATGGTAGATGTCAAGCCCAACAAGCAAGTTGCCATACTATAAGTGGTACAACAAAATAGATTGCAGGATATCTGAAGTTGAAGAATCCTGTAGAATATACGGGACACGGCTTGAGAAGATACTGAACTGAACTGAACATACTGAACATAACAATTGAAATATTACGTGAACTGTTGATTCATCCAATAGGACAAAGCTGAAAGTCCACATTTGAAGACATTGTAGTTCACGACAATAGTTTCCCATCCACCCCAACAACAAGTTCACAAAACAAAGTACTAGCTGGAGAAGTATTATTATTATATTATTTATAACAATTTCAATGATTGTATGAACATTTTCTTCAGTAAAAATGGGAAATTATATATTTGTTTATTTATGTTCGATATTGTTCAACAAGCGTAATATTTGCCAAAACGAGCGCTAGCGCGTCTTGCAAATTACGCGAGTTGAACAATGTCGCTCTCTTCATAACGTGTTTGCGTACAACGTTTTATCTAAGTCCGCGCTTTTATAATATTTAATAAAATCTTCAATTACAATGGTAATATTAAAGTGGATGGTGGAAATAGTGCTCTGTATCTGTATCTGTAGAGTAGGGAGGGTGAGTGTAGGCTCACAGTACTTAGGCCACATGTGACCCATTGTACATCCTCCCGAGGAGTTGTCCTCCTAGGTCATCGTCCATCCTGTCCTTCTCAGGAAGGTGGACAGGTCACTAGGAGACATCTCCTTCATATCGGCAGGTGTAGGCCAAGACTCACCGAACACTCACTCTCTTATTGACAATAACTCTGGACACTCGCATAAGACATGCCTGACAGTTTCATCTTCCTGTTCACACATCCTGCATAGAGGTTTGTCCACTAGCCCCATAGTATGGAGGTGTTTCCTCCGTTGACAGTAGCCAGTCAGAAATCCTACTGTTAAACGTAGGTTTTTCCTGGTCATCGCCAAATATTTTTTCGGCGCCATCTTCCCTGGGTCGTCCAGGGTGATCCTAGCAAGACTGCATCCTTTGATTCCATCCCATCTCTTAAGGGATTGAGCATGGGTGTAACGTTTGGCTAGTTCCGCAATTGTCGAAGTCGTTTGGCCGTAGGTGTCACTGGGTCCTAGAATTTTTAGTCCAGCGGCTTCCTTGGCTAAAGAATCGGCAATGCGATTTCCTTTACTCCTGTCGTGCCCTTTAACCCACCTCAGGATAATATTGTTATCTGCCGAGGCGTCAGCTAAATCTTGGTGGCACTCTAGTACTAGCCTCGATATAACACGTTGTTTGTTCAAGGCTAATAGGGCTTGTCCATTATCAGTGCAGATTGTTATGTTTTTGCCACAAATTCCTCTTCTGGTTAGTTCTTTAGTGGCAATCGAGATACCAGCCAGTTCTGTTTAAACCACGCTGGTATTGTTTCCCATTCCCCACTCAATCTTTAGGCTTAGTGCTCTCGAGTAAACTCCACATCCTGAGCCTTCTTTCATTTTTGAACCATCTGTATATATGCGTATTGCATTTGCAGCATCTGGCTCTGTGTTCTGTTAGAAGTATTGTTACTATATGAAGTATGCTCCTAGAAAATTGACCCACTTCAAATAACTGTGTCCTTAATAATGTTGTTTGCAATGTTTATAAATCTTAAAATACTATTGAATTAAAATAATGAGGTAATTGTCAGTTGAAATACCTAATGAAATAATTGTCAGTTTTGACAATACCTAATTAATAAATTATTCTTTGAAACTTAAACAGTTACGTGAAGTTTTCACACAACTACTTTTCATAGCTGATATATGAAGGTTATGAAAAATATAACGTTACCTAACGTCAAGGAGTGACTTAAAGAGTCACATTTGATAGCGGAATTAGATAAATTGTTTTCTAGTGCTTGCGCGACTTTCATGTAAGCCTATTATTTGGATTCGTGATGAAATATACCATTCAATTCATGGTAGATAAATGCAACAGAGTTATTAGTAGAAAATGTGCTTCATTTGTTACAAAATATCCAGATAGTCCACGATCCACTCTTGATACCGTGAAGAGAAAGCTTGAGAATTCAACCCAATTTGGTCGTTTCCAACCGAAAGTTGAGTTAATAAAGCTCAACTCTCCTCTTAGAAGGTATCGATCCATAACACCTGGATTGAACATTGGTCCTTCGAGCCGAACTTGTCTGATTCACATTTAAAAATTTTTTAATTACTTTAAAACCAAAAATCGAACGATTTTAAAAAGTTAAATAGACGAATCCGTACTTCGAAGTCTTGTTGTTTGGGTTGTCTACCTTGCAGGAAATAATTGGAATTATCAATAATTGGGAATACAACAATGATGGCAAGCAATTTCATTAAATTGTTTAGTATTCTTCACACGACATGACTAGTTTCTCTTGAGTTTGTAGTTCTTGAGGCAAATTAAACATATGTTCTGGTACCTAATAATTGTTACATTCACCATGTACCCATTGAGAGTGAAATTACGTTTTCTTGATTGTTAATTCCAAACTCAGCACGTTCTGTGAATAATGTGAACTAATATCCAATTATGACAGCTGCTTACACCGTCTACTAAAATAAAACACAATTTAGCTCTGCCCACTCATTGGGTTTTGAGATATTTGACATTTGTGAAGTTGAACTATTCATCACTTTTTTACGAACCCTGTATACGATAAAACAATTATTAACATGACACATTACCTCGACCCATCAGCAATTTTTTCGAGTATAGGTGCTGTTAACCTATAATTTTCAGTTTGATGGAATGCATCTGTCAAGCTTTCATTAAGAAAATTATTGTGTCGAAAAGTATACAGTATCAAAATTCAACTAAGAATTCGAAAAGTTGATAATATACAAGGTTTTTTCTTCAAAATAACAAAGCTGCTGCCCACTTCCGATATAACAAGATATGTTATGTCTGTCAAAATCTTTTGTATAAATATAGTGACTTATACGAGTATACCAATTCCAATAGGTACTTTCCAATATACAGGCTGATTCATAAGTAATGGGCCAAATTGTAAATCTACGTTCAGAAGGCCAAAATAATAATATTTTCATTAACAATAGTGGGTCTTAGTCTGCTCCTTACTGAGGTACAGGATGTTAAAGCGAAAAAAAATTTTGTTAATAGATCAGCTACCTTTCTACATAATGACTTGAAAATTGGGGTGAACTATTTTTTGTAAGGGTAAACAAGAATGTGTGAGAGGATATGAGTTAACTCGTAGATGTCGCCACATGCGCCATATGAATTAGATGAAATCAATCATTATTTTACGACTTACTCATTTAATTTGGATAACCCCATCATTTCTGTAGAAAAAAGCCATACTTCTTTGATCTTCAAAATATTAACGATTTTCGAGATATTTAAATTTTACTTATTCACTACACTACATTTCACGGTGGTCTGTTCTAATGCTGTCTTCGTTTTATTAACTGGCGTACAATAAATGTTTTTTATTACGTAATTTTTGTATGGTTTCATTTTGATATTATTACCAATTATCAATTACGGTGAGGTAAATGTCAATATTCCATGGCATGCTCGTGTCTTAACAGATTAATGCTACGTCGACCACCGTGAAATGTAGTGTAATGAATTAGTAAAATACAAATATCTCGAAAATCGTTAATATTTTGAAGATCAAATAAGAATAGCTTTTTTCTACAGAATTGATGGGGCTATCTAAATTAAATGAGTAGGTTGTAAAATAATGAGCGATAATAAATTTGTAGCTGATTTCATCTAATTCATATGGCGCATGTGGCGACATCTACGAGTTAACTCAAATCCTTCTACACATTCTTGTTTACCCTTACAAAAACTAGTTCATACCCAATTTTCAAGACATTATGTAGAAAAGTAGCTGTAACGCTCTAACATCCTGTACCTCAATAAGGAGCAGACTAAAAAGGCGGCCACTCACGTTCCGGTCTACCTGTCAGGTATACCTGTTCAGGCAAACTTGTAGCAAGTGTACAGGCAGAGATCGAATTTAGCCATACACGTAGCGTCAAACCTGATGGCAGTCTCAGTTAATGTTTATTATTCAACATGATGACACCGCCTAAGCGTGACTACGACGACGCGGTAGCCCTAGTAGGTCTTCATGTCATTCTTAAAAAAAAGGAAAGAAAACCGAGACAAAAGTGGTGTAAAGAATGGTTGTTAAAAAGAAATTAATACAGTCATATCAATTCGTTAAAGGAATTGAATATAGAGCTTGAAGATTACCGTAATTATCTAAGAATGGATGAAGCAACTTACCTTAAACTACTATCAATGATTACTCCATCAATTCAGAAGCAAGATACGATCATGAGAAAAGCAATAACACCACATGAGCGACTAGTAGCTACATTAAGATTTCTTGCAACAGGTAGATCATATGAATGCCTCAAGTTCTCTACCATAATATCAGCACAAGCTCTTGGTAGAATTATTCCCGAAACATGTGAAGTCATTTATAAAAGTCTGCAGAAGGATTATATGAAGGTATGTAAAAAAAATTCCCTCAAATATAGATATTTATTTAAATATTAAATAATATTATAATATTATTGAAAACCGGCAATAAACGCTGCTGCAGACGTTGCACTGTTTTCTGGAATGGACGTTTGTACTGGTTGCATTTGTGAATATTCAGATGAGTTCGAGTATTGCGAGATGTATGAGTGGGCCGTTCCTAGTGGGTTATTGTGTGTAGATTGTTCCATTGGTTGCGGGCTATAACTTGATGTGTCTGAAGTGGGACTTGGAATTGGACAGGCAACAAATATTGGGCTGGAACTACTGGAAGAAGACCTAGGAAGATTAGGCTGATACTGTGCCACATTGCTAACATGGCTGAGACTTGAACGATAAGTCAGAGTTCCCATTTCAGCTTCGTATAGAGTGTCGTTAATAATTTTCTCCGCTATGAGTCGCTGCCGTTTTTCCAATGCTCTCATTTTCATCGCAACACTTTTCCCTAAGAGATCATATCTATCGTCCGGAGTCTCGACAGGTGCAGGACGTTTAAAATGATCCCTCTACACATTGTTCTTCAATAGTATTTTCGGTATTACTATCATCCAGAGTATTTTCTGCCGGGTTTGTCTGAAACAATAAATTAAAAAATATTACATTCTGGTTTTATAAAATTGAAATATTTTATTTTTTTATGGCAATCGTAAAAATCGTATGTGTATGCAATGAAAAATCGTAATCTGAGTATGTAGTACGTATATATAATTTTTTTCTGTTACAGTTTCCTGGTTCTGTGGAAGAGTGGAAAGAAATAGCACGGCTATTTGAGCAGCAATGGAATTTTCCGCACTGCTTAGGAACCATTGACGGCAAGCATGTCGATATAGTACCACCTGCTAGTAGTGGATCTTATTATTTTAATTATAAAAATCGCCACAGTATGGTTCTCTTAGCAGTAGTGGACGCCAGATACCGGTTCATAGTAGCTGATTTTGGTACAAATGGCAGAATCTCAGATGGGGGTGTATTACAGAACACAAGTTTCTTTCGAAACTTGCAGAGAAAAATGTTAAAGGTGCCAAGTGCCGACAGCGTCAGTAACAGTACTAGATGTCTCCCATATGTTTTTGTCGCAGATGACGCATTTCCTTTGAGAGCCGATATGCTAAAGCCATTTCGACAAAATGACTTGGATACACGAGATAAAAAAATATTCAACTATCGTTTGTGCGTTCGGCATATTGGCTTCGAGATTTAGAATTTATCATACAACGATTAATTTAGATGTGAATAATATTGATAAAGTTGTAATGGCTACATTACATGCGTCTTGCATAATTTTTTAATGACACATGCCACAAATTCTTATGCACCAACAAATTGTTTATATACTGAAAATACTGGGGATAAGACAGTTACTTCAACCGGCTATAATACCACAAGTTCTAATATGGAAGATCTACAAAGACGAAGCCAAGGAAATATTACCAATGACGGAAAACGAGTGAGACAAGAATTTCAAAATTATTTTGCAAACGAAGGCAAAGTCCCGTGGCAAGATAAGTATATTTGTAACTAAACCTACTTATCAGATGTATCATTTAACTAAATAAATAAAGTAGTGTATTTACTTACCTCAGAGTTATTTTCTTCTTCGATTTCGCCGTCGATATCGTCTATATTTGAGAGTGATTTACGGGGGGTATCTTCATCACCAAGGAAATCAAAAAGCTTGTAGTACCACAACGTAGGCGTATAAATGTCATCTGTAGACGCACCAGACTTTAAAAACTCTTTATACTTTTTCTTCTCTTTTCGGACATTACTACGCAGACTATTAATTTTTTTTAATACGTCATCTTTTGTAGAGTTTGGTTCTACCTCTTTAAGTTTGGCAGTCAGTTTCTCATAAGCAGCTGTTCTTTTGTTCCTGTCGTGATAGTCTTTGCTCTTGACAAGCCAAAGACATGGATCGGATTTATATATCTCAATAAATTCTTCCATAATTGCAGTACGTTTGCGAGACGCCATTTAAAACGAACAAATACACGTGTTACAACCCGACGTATCGCTTGAAAATGGATTGAATAACTGAGACCTGAACGCGCGAGCCTACATACATGGAGAGGTATACCTGTAGGTGGGATTTACCTGCAGGTAAAAAATATAAATTTTCAAATGTTGTCAGGTCGCCTGTACAGGTAACGATACCTGCCGGTTTTAGCACATACACCTTCCGGTTTGCCTGTACAGGCGGCCTGAACAGGTATACCTGACAGGTAGACCGGAACGTGAGTGGCCGCCTTAAAGACCCATTATTGTTAATGAAAATATCATTATTTTGGCCTTCTGAACGTAGATTTACAATTTGGCCCATTACTTATGAATCACCATGTATAGGTAGTGTAAGCACATCATGTATAAATTTAAGATTTAAAATGTACTTACTGAAGCAGTTGCACTTTTTCTGACTTTTTTACAGCTTCCTGTATAGTAGAGCCGTCGAACAAAAGACCATAGAAATTTAATACCTCTCGTGAACAATTTTCCGAAATCAGTGAGGGCAATAAGAAACAATGGTATTCCAACAATGGCGTAAACTATTGTTAGAGCTCGTCCTGTAGGTGTCGAAGGATAGATGTGACCATATCCTGTAAATTTAAGAATAAACTGGAATTATTTTGCATATCTATATCTTTGGGTGGAGATTTGCTACAAAATTGTTCGATTTATGTAGGAAAATTCAGTGATACTCAGTTGTTTTCGGAAGTAAAAAACAATTCCTAGTTACTATAACAGCAATATGACAAGCATAACCTATCAGTTCTTCATAACATCAGAATTGTGGTCCCATGTCAACCCTTATGTAGCTTACTTCGCTTTTAGTGTAAGTATGTCACAGCATAAATGGCGGATTATTTAAATCATATAAAAGTTGGAATTTCAAATCGACATAAAATTTTTGTGAGAATACATACAGGGTGATTCATTAGTGCGATAAAGATCAATATCTTGTAAATAGTTGAAGATATTTGAATGAAATTTTGACTGATTGTAGCCAGCCTAGAGGCTCATATTTCAAAATTAGTCGCAATTGTACAGCGTGTTCCATAACGCCGTGCCAGATCAAAGTTATATTTTTTAAATGAGACACCCTGTATTTTACTTCAAATTTGAATTCTGCTTGACTTCGCTATTACAATGGTATAATATTGTAATGGGTTATACAGCGTATTTGAAAAGTTCTGACCACTTGTTCCTGTAAATCGTAATGACTTCAACGACCTGTATACTTTAAACTGCACAATCTAAAGTTGATCTGTTATAGCTACACGTCTGTGATAGTCGTCCAGTACTACAATTCAATTGAATTGATTCGATATCTAAGAAACCGTATACAGGGCGAGCCCAAACTCGAATACATTGGCTTCACAATTTTTTTAAAGGGATCACCCTATATTTTATATCGGTAAATGAAAGTTACTTTACTATACTTCAAAATTTATTGGGTATTCCCTATACCCAAACTGAATAGTTTTTGTGATATACCTATCTATTTTTTGGTTGAAGAAAGCCAACAATAAAAATTTCCTCATACTTATTTATTAACAAGTATTCTAAAATTTATAAAAAAATCAACAATGAAGTTATAAAAGATGCTCAAAGTGACCACCCTCTCCATTTATACAGGCTTGGAGACGGTCTTGAAAAGATCGACTAACATTTGTATTTGTATTTGCACATTAACATTTTGAAACGCCTGCCTTATTCTAGTTTCCATATCCACTGGTGTAGTAACAGGTAATTGGTACACCTGTTCTTTGATAAAACCCCAAAGGAAAAAATCTGCTTAATTCAACTCTGGTGATCTTGGTGCCTGCTGATCTGGTGATCTTGGTGCCCGCTCGTCCAATCCACCTTTCAGGAAGCATATCATTCAATTGTCCCTGAATGAGCGCGTTATGGTGAGTAGGAGCTCCGTCTTGGAAATACCACATTTGTTGACGTGTGCGGATGAGAATGTCTTCAAGCAGAACTGGTAAATGATTTTCCAGGAAAATGATTATATGGTTCTAATTTAACTATTTAGAAGACCTCTAAGAAACCTGATCCTTCTGCATGTGTGTAAAACCTTTTTTTTAATTAACAACTTCCCCAACATGTTAATTGTTGTGAATTAATTTTATTATCTGCTTCTTATTGATTTTTTTTATTAGAAATAAAATTATTGATAACAAAATAGAAATATCACAAAAACTATTCAGTTTGGGTATAGGGAATACTCAATAAATTTTGAAGTATAGTAAAGTAACTTTCATTCATCGATATAAAATACAGGGTAATCCATTTAAAAACATTGTGAAAACAATGTATTCGAGTTTGGGCTCGCCCTGTATACGGCTTCTCAGATATCGAATCCGTTCGATTAAATTGTAGTACTAGACGACTATCACAGACGTATGGCTATGAAAGAAAAAATTTAAATTGTGCAGTTTGAAGTATACAGGGCGTTGAAGTCATTACGATTTACAGGAACAAGTGGTCAGAACTTTTTAAATACGCTGTATAACCCATTACAATATACTTTATCGCACTAATGAATCACCCTGTATATTGAAAATAGTTGATTCACAATTATGATTCTGTGCACCACTAATAATTTAGATTGATAAAACATAATATTTTTGTTAATTTCAACGTATTTAGTTCAATTCGAAGTTTAACATCCCAAGTCCCAC
Source organism: Galerucella pusilla (assembly GCA_910591695.1). NCBI lineage: Eukaryota > Metazoa > Arthropoda > Insecta > Coleoptera > Chrysomelidae > Galerucella > Galerucella pusilla. Next base: position 125,233 of record CAJUYI010000276.1, on the reverse strand, counting down.
ATCCTTACCAATAGTAGTAACAACAGTCAAAGCATAAACCACTCCATTCAAGAAACTCCACGCCCTCTGTCCACTGTACGTCTTCATACCAGCTTCATGCGCTACATGTAACTCTTCCTCAAAAATCCTAAGCTTATTCCTAAACAAAGATTTCCAATCATCCTCTCTTAAATTATGACTTTTAGTCCACAGCAAATCTATGAAATCCCTTTTCACCCTTTTAACGCCACATTTATAATAATTTTCAAACCTTCCTTCGGTGTATTTGAAAATAAATCCTGCCGTACCGCAGAACATCATAATTAGAAATAATTCGAACATGCATTTGCACCATAATTGCTTTATCTTGCCATATTCCACTCGCATCTCGACTTTATACAGTCTAAAAGCTCTAATAATTTCTGATATTGAGTGGAATTTGAAAATTTTATACACGTCTTTCGGCTTTATTTCTGGTAATTTCACGACTGTTTTTCTAGAAACAACATTTTTCGTTTTAGGGTCTAAGATCTCCACTACTTTCGAAGAATAGGCTAATTTTTTTCTTAGTCTCAACCCAGTGTCAAGGTTTGGTCCTAATGCTTCCGCCTTCTTTATTGAAGGTTTTGAAAATTCTACATCTGGAATTATTATTTTCAAGCTCGTATCAGAAAATTTTCTAGGCTTTTCCATTTTCATATTTCTATTTTTTTCTTCATTATTTAAATTCCCCGCAAATTCTTGATCTTCAATCTTATTAGGTGCAGACTGACTTCTCCTTTTAACTACCTCCTTTTCTTTCCTAAATCTATCCCTACCTTTTATAGCGGCGTTTGTTATGCTTTTTTTTGTTTTATTGAAAATTGCTAGTACCTCTTCTTGCGCCATATCCGACAAACTTTTCTTTCTAATCGGCTTTTCTTCCGAAGCTTGTATTTTAGCTTTGAAAGTTTCAAGTTTAATTTTAAAACTGTTATTTCTACTGACTTCATTGCTATCTTCCAAGGAAGGTGTATCTGTTTCACTCAAATCACGCCTAGCCGAGCTCTTCGTTCTTTTAGGTCTTCTAGGTCGTTCGGGCGTCTTCGTTTTGACTTCTTCATCCGACGTATATTTATCCTGTAAACGTCTCACTGGTGTTGGATCTCTTCTTGTCAAACTTGTACTTCTTTTTTTAGTAAATCTTCTTCGACGTCTCGCTACATTATCACTGTGCACTTGTTCATCCGTTAAAAGGTTTTTAATTTTCTCAATATCCACACCATTTATTATCCCATTTACTTCACTTAATTCACGATATGCTGGCACAGAATCCATACTTACACACTGACTGAATTAAAAATAGAAACAAGAGCACCGCAAATCGTGTCAAATGAAAAGTTATTTTAAGTTTTTCCGTTCCCTAGCCGCTAATAAGTGTATTTAGTTCGTGGGATAGAATATAGATGAAGCTAGCAGATCCGTTTTTTCATTTTATTTCATAAATAGTTCTTCAAGTTCCATACAAAATCTTCACAAACTAATTTGAATAGAATAAACAAATTTGGATATAATAAACAAATATAGAAAAACATGGGTAGACAAGAGACAAGGTAGACAAGGAGAAGGAGCTTCTAATTCCTTAGGAGAGAGGAATATTCAAGCATTTGTTTGTCGAAGCAAATTTTCAAATTCTTCTGATGGACAAAAAAATGTTCCATAAGTTTTAGTTGATAAATAGGTGAATGACTAAACTGAAATTTGAAGCGCCGCGAAAACACTGATCATATCTGTCATAAATTTATTTTAGATGTACTGCCTATATAATTTAATTCAACCGTTTTCAAATTTGCTTTACTTGCTTTATCCGATGATGGATAATTTGAATTTCAATTCGATTAAAATCATGCTCGAAAAAAAATAACGGGATTATGCTAAAAATTTCCTAAGCGATCTGATCATCCGATTTTGATGGAATTTTTTTTTTGGGCTTGTTTGAGTAAATAACGGGATGGTTTAAGTTTAAAGTAACAATTAGTTCTGGTACGCGGCGCTGCAATCGGGCTCATACTGAACTCCTAAAACAGTTACCTCGATCTATTTGACATTTTGAATAGTAGCTTTTTTGGTAAGGTCATTGAATAAATTAGTCAAATCCATAAAAACAAGTTTGTCTTCACGAGAAATTGGACGAGAATTCATGAAAGTTGATTTTTCTGGAAACTCATTCCTTCTGTGGGCGAGTTGTACAAACAGTCGGCCAAACCTGGTTTATCCAACCATAGGGTTCAATTTAACGAAAGTTTAAACCGGAACGTATTGTACCAGTGGTGTTTTCGTGCAGTTTTGTTAATCAATAATTTTGAAAGGTTGGTATCAGTGAATGCTAGACGAATGAACTACTGTGGAGTAAATTACCTACGTTTTGCCAATGGAAAATATAAAAGAAGAATTTTAAATGCGATTCTAACCCCCCAGTCTCAGTTTACATTCTTAGTTCCTGAAGTATTTTTTTATTTTTGCATATTATTTCATTTGACTAAAAATGAATAAATATAAAAAAAGGTCAGAAAACTTCACGGCCAAAGAAGAACGCTTCCTCTTGGATTGCGTCAAGCAACAGTGGAGCGTTATTGAAAATAAAAGGACTGACGCAGTCAGTAATGACGAGAAAATGGAGGCGTGGAAATAAGTCGCTCTTAATTTTAATACATATAGCGATCGCTACAGGGACTTGGGCATCCTAAAAAACAAATTCACAAACATGAAAAAAAATCCAAAACAGCTTTCGCGGAAGAGAAACTGCAGAGACTCGGTACAGGTGGCGGAGAATATGTTCCATCTCCTGCCAATTATATTGATGTGGAACTGAAGGAACTTTTAGGAAAACAAGTCACTGGCCTGTGCTCTCAAGTTGACGATGTCTAAATCTATCCAAAATTTCCTGGTCATTCCATTCTGTAAAATGGTTAGTTCGTCGCCGAAAGTTTTGTGGGCATCTCGGATATACTTGTAAGTTTACAAGTTCATTAAAATCTTCGTCATCACTAAAAATCAGTACTTATATCGGGATATTCCATTATACCTATTTGGTAAAAATAAAAAATTTACAGAATCCACTGACAGTTGAACAAAGTTTTTAGGTTAGAAAACTAGGGTTATTATTTTAACCACTCATTTTTGGGCGGTTAACACACCCGTTGGCAAAACTCTGGTTACCCACTGATCCAGTCTGGTACAACACCCATTTTGCTTAAACCATTAGTTATGTTTTAAACCTAGTTGGTACAACTCGCCGTATCAGAAAATTAACGATACTATCTGATTTTACTACCCAAAATATAACGGTCTGATATTTTCCCATGTTCTAACCGAACTAATTTTCCAATGCACTTGTGCGTCTCAGGATTATCTCTGTCTGCTGTGATCCCAAACATCAGGAAGAATGGCTCGCAAACAATGGGATTGAGATCAGGTGACCTAGCTAGTATATTTGAATGATTCATTTCATTTGATTCGATTTGGTGAAGCACAATTCTGGCTTTATGTGGTTGCGCATTATTATCCAAAAACATGAAATTGGGTTCGTTATTATCTCTGTAAACCTCAACAAAGCCAATTATGATATCATTTTGATATATGACACAATTTATAGTGCCTTCACTTAATTTGACTCCGTGCTACTACCCAAAAAAATCCCAACCCAAATCATGATACACCACCTCCAAAAGGATGAACTTCTTCAACTCGACCCGGCTGAACTCGTCCTCTTGGGTCTCTCCACTCTTTCTTATCGTGAGTCGCTATGAAGGCATATTATTGACCCGTCTGTGAAGATTACAATGTTAAAATTCCACCCTACTCTGGCACGACACCAAGCTAAGCGATTTCGGTGGTGTTAACGTTATACTCTCAAGTCCACACTATGTAGACGTTTTGTATGTGATCGGAGCCACACTAACTTTTCGCGTTTCTTGAAATATACGATTAAGCCCACCAATCACACTTTGCGACACACCTAATGCATTTGAAACGTGAAGTTGTCTCATACCACACTGCAACATACTAATTGCTCTGTAAGCTTTTGCGACAGATTAGATCAGATTAGATTAAAATTGGAGTGGCTCTTTGTCCTATCCCACTGAGACGTTTGCAGATCTATTTAATAGGGTATTTTCCTATGAGCGGAAAAAATTAAAAAAGAGTCGGAGCAGGTACTTTGTGGTACTATTATGCCAGAAATCAATATTTCACACAAATAAATTAAACCAGTGATTTTTTATTAACTTAACAAAAATGGTAATTTTCAAATATTTACTCAGCGCGGGAAAATATGTGAGTTTATTGTGACGTAAGAGGTCTCGCTGCTTGCTTGTTTCTTATAGGCCAGCTCAGGTGGGCGGCCGCAGGTCGAGCCGATGGTTCCGATTCGGCTGGTCAGTGATCTTGTCGCTCGGGATGCGGTAGGCGGAGCGACAAGATCACTGACGTCATAAAAAATCAGCGCGTTTTGGCGCGCTATTTAAATATAAAATTTTTAAAGTTGGTTTTGGCAACTTTCCCGCTTAGTAAAAAATTTGGAGTACTTAACTGAGGCCAGACAATCTTCTAATGGTGTTTAAAAAAAATTGTCAAATACCCTATTGTGCTCCTCCCTATATATTTGAAGCTCTATACTCGATATCTAGCTTTATTCTCTTCATTAGACTTCCCACTAAGCAAGAAACGTCTTTGTGACGTTGAGTTACGTTATTTTCAAGTAACTTACAAGATGTTCTCCTTTAAATATCTAATTGACGCAACTGGTAAGATTTTGTGTGACGTTTGAATTGATTATGTTTTTGGAATGTTAAATGTAAGCATATGATTCTAACGGTATCAAAAAAACGTGTTAGAAATGTAGCATTCATGTTGGTTTAAAAAATGTTTTAAGTTTACATCGCCGACAAGTTTTTGGGTCAACCTCTTTGTTAGAGAGAAATGAAATGTAGCACAAACGTAACATTCTTGCCAAACTATGTGCCAACCATAACCTAAAAAATTATAATAACAAAACCAAAGTATTCCAGTCAGCGCCTGAATCTCATTGTTCGTTTTGTGCATGTGCAAGTGCAATCGTTCCTTTTAAAAATTTTGTTCAGAACACAGACCACGTTTAGAATAGAGGAACATGAATCGTAAAGTAAGTACTAAATTCGTTAATTTACCTAATTATAAGGAAAGAATCTCCTGTTTTACCCCTACTTACTACAGTAATTAGTTTTAAGTTAGTTTAAGGATTTTATTTAGCAAATACGTTATTATACTTAGTCCTTCTCAAGCATAACACTTTTTCGGCACATATAACACAGAACAATAAGTCAATATTTTCTTTTCATAGTTATCGATCTTTCAACAACGTAAAATTCGAGATTAATATTCAGTAGACCCTTTGTTACCTGCATGTTTTTGGAAAAATTTGCAAACTTTCCCATGTTACAAAAGTGCAGGTTACTAAAGCAAAACATTTTTCAAATGTTACTTAAAGTGTAATTCTATACACTGGAAAATCATGTAACAGGACTGGATAGTCTAATGTATTGTTCTTGTTTCTAAAACAAGATTTATTTTTCAGTATAATAAAATATCTACAAGTTGCCGGGCGGAATGGACCGGAGTTCATAAGGAGAGGCTTGGCTGCAACTTTTCAAAATAAATTGGCAATATGTACGTTGTTCCTGGACGGGCCAAAAGAATAACTTCCAAATTAAAGACTGCAAGATTATCAATATTTTAAAAGGTCTCATATTGGACAATTAACATTTAATATTCACTTAATCATTGATATTCATCCTCAGATGCAGCACAACATTGCCACACTGTAAGTGATAAAGAATTTGAGATCATTACCATGGATTGGTTCTGACAAGCCAACCAACGGCTCAAGCGAGCAGAGCTTCAGCAGAGAAATTGGTAAATATAAATATTTTTGAACAATATTAGTAAACATCTACAATGAATATTTCCAAAACTCTAATATTTGAATTATTTTTCAGAGGTGTGCAGCAGATGCTTTACATATCTTTCTATATGTACATATTCATATACATAAGTAAAATAGAATATATTTTTTATTTCAATCTACAGTCTTATTATTCTGAAACAATTCAATAACTACCTATAAAGTGTTTTAGTGGGAAATCGACCAAATAATAGTATATTATTAAACGAGCAATTTATGATAGTTATAATTCACGATGGGTGACGTTTGCGTCACGAGCCGCAGGCGAGGGGCGCAAGTCACCCAAGTGAATTATGGCCATAAATTGCGAGTAGAATACTATACTTTGTCCACGACACTTAATTTATTTATTAATAAATAAAAGTCAGTAGCGATTTGGCATATTACTAACCTCAAAATGTTGTGGCAGCTACTTCAAATAATTTGACATATATAGAGATGGGCGATACTGTAGAAAGTATCAATACAACGTACCGTTATAAATATATTGTTTTAAGATACTTGATATTAGAAAATATCGTTATGAAAAGTATCAATACTAAAAATTACAATATTTTATAGATACGATATATGTCAGAAACAAATTTACTGAACAAAATACACAGATTTAATAGTTTATTCCATATTGTACCCCCATCTCTAGTCGTGAATTATGAACCATAATACACTACAGTGTATTATGAACCATAATTCACGACAGTTGATATATGGGTACCATATACCTTTAGTTAGGAGGTAAAATATTGACTTATTATTAGGTGGTCGTGGACAAAAATAATTATACTTTCTCTTATCAAAAATTCAATAGGAATTCTTATCAATAGAAAAAACTGTTGCTTCAAAGACCATTATTTCTGTCGATATGAGCTATCAATGAACTTTTTGCAAGAGCAAGTATATAATTATTTTTTTGGACCGATTTTCCACTAAAAGTAGGTCCGCTTTAGTTTCGATTTAGAAGCGTTACATGAATGTAACGCTTTAGTCATTCTGCACTAAAAAGAACATCTCAAAAACGAAACTAATATGTTATAGCTTCGAAACGAAAACGTAACTTCAGTCACATGATCGTAACGTTAAAATTACGAGGTAGCTGGAACATTCCAAGAACGGAAATAATATGTTATAGTTTTGTAACAAAAACGTTTATTTGTAAACGTAACTGGGATTTTGTCATGTTTGCGGACATTTTACGTAACTATGAACAAGAAAAAGCCGTAACAAATCTTTTTTGAATAACGTAACAATGTAACTTTCAACGTATCAGTAATGAAACTGCGATGTTTTTTTGCTTAGTGGGTTATTAGCCTGGATACCGCCTCCTTTGCGTAGCTCTCTGTCCTCGATTTTTCTTCTCCGAGTAAGTGAAACCGCACAGAAACTGCGACAGACCAGTACCTTCGTTTCATGTTGAAGTTTATCAAAACAGTTAACTAACTGCGTTATTCGAGAATAAAAACTTCAAAATACGTTAATCAAAATATCATGTTGTTCAGTGTATAAAATCAGGCATTGCCGTACCAAATGGGTACGTCCTGGATTAAATCTTGTTTTGAGAATAAAACGTAGCTTCAAAAACTTTTTTCAACCTACTAACTTTTTTCCATTTGTGTATTTGAAAGCAAATTTATCACACTTTCCTCAGATAAATATTAATTGTGGCTTATTTAATACGTACGAAACAAATAATAATAAATATTTTTACCTAATGTAGTGTACACAGTTGCGCAGTATACAATGGAGTTCCATAAAGTCCAAATCTTGTGACCTCTATTTGTAAGAATTAGCGCTGATTTCTGGTACGCGTCAATGATGTAATCTTCATAATCGAAAATTAAACGTGCTGCCGCACCTTCCCATTCATCATCTGTAGTTTTTTGCGGCATTGTGATCGAAAGATTTCTCAATTGTCCTATCAATTTGTATCTCTCGTATCTCAAATCGCGTTCTTTTATATTCTCTTCGTTTTTACCTAGAATAAAGAAAGAAAAATGTTAAATATTAGGTTTCTAATAATAAGGTGTGCTCCTGAACTTGTAATCATTTATGTGCATGTGTTAGCAATCCCTAGTTAGAGACTGGTACTGTGTTACAGTTCTAGTCGGTTTGGAAGCTTCTATGCAGGACACATAATTACATCACCCGTGGTTGGTATAGTTATTTGATTTATTGGAAAGATTAACAAATTAGAAACTGATTTTTGATATGTTGGAGCGCTACTGTTAATTAACGTCCAATTACGTCCAATTCCAAATTAATTATCAAGCTATATTATATGAATCAAAACCTCACTATAGGGCGGAGTAGAATTCAATGAGACCTCTGGCGGAAAAAAATGCAACTGGCGCAACGAGTAAAATAATTAGTTTTGCATTGTTTTTGTATAATATGCAAGTCAACGTAATTACCGTAAATTCGTACTTTATGTGTTTAATTTTGTGTCAGTGACAAGTTTAAAACTGTGTTTTTCTATTTAACTCAAATGTCATCATTTCTGAGGTAATATTCTTATATAATCAGAGATATTATAGAAAAGGTTATATGTTATTCTATTTTTTGTTTTCATTACAGATCAAAGAGAAAATGAGTCGGTATTAGAGATTTAAAATATTACTCAATACAAACGTACCTCCCCTGCAACTTTTGTAGATATGACTAAATCAAAAATAAAATAAAAACACGAAATCAGACCTAAAACTAAACAGTCAAATGAACGCTTGTTGTACTTCCCACAAATATCAACCATACCTATTACTCCAAAAATAAAAATATTAGGAGTCAAAATTTAGTTTAACAACACAAAATAGTAAAGCAGAATCAAAGAAAAAGCAGAAGTTTTAAAAAACACACTGAAAATAACTAAAACAGCAAAATGAAACCACTTAAATATCAAAGGGCTTATACGGCAGCTGATTTGTTTTACTCGTTGCTAAGATGACATTGACATTTCAGAGCGCCATCTACCGAATTCTACATTTCCCAAGAGTACCGCCACTTTTTAATAGAAATCCACTTCCTTATACTTTCTGTTTTTAGGTGGTGCAATTTTTGCTCTTTCCAATTTTCATATTAAGCCATGAAAGGTTAAATTGATTCAGTTGCCCTCAAAGTCACGTGTTATGTAGGTAATGGTCAATTGCGGTACTCAATGCGCTAACTAATACTTTTTAAATCATATCTACATGATAAATCTTACATAAGCATAAAACCACTTTCCGTTGAAAAAGTAGCAACAAAAAAGGAAGAAAAACTATTGTTCAAGCTGGTGATTTGACAAGTAGAGGAGAGATTCAACGTAAAATGAAGATATTATTTCTTTATTCAGTTTAACGTGTTCAACAACTATGGCCATTCACACATCTACACAAATTTACATTGAATATTATGTAGGTATCTTTAGGGAAGGCAACACTATTATGTTCTGTGTATTATGGGTTGCCTATAGGTAAGCTCGGTATGACACTAAAATCTATTGTCCTACTCTCGCCCTAAGACAATAGTGCGGAAGGGGTAGGTAGCAGTTGGTATGTAATATGACCTTACTAAAGGTGGTTGTGTGAGCGGTGCAGCCACCAATATCATGTCTTTATGTTATTATGTGAATTAAGTTGTGAAATAAATATATAAAAAGGTAGAACGTGTCGCGGGACACACGGTAGGAACTTTAGTTCCTTTTAAGCAAAAAGAATGCAAAACATTTGACGTTATAAATAAACAATTTGCAAAGCCTCGTTGGCCGAGTAGTAAGCATGAAGCAGAAGCAAAGTTAGCAGAATACTTATTCATTATTATAGATAATGGTACCTACGGTACCCTTCATGAGGGAGTCCGACTAGCAACATCTACTTATAAGAGAATCGTATATTTAAAAAAGGAAACCGTAGCATTATACAAATTGGACATTCAAGAACTGTACGTTTACCACAAAATTAGTGGAAACATAAAATTGAATTGTTAAATTTTTAATTTGAAGTTATATATTACAGTTTATAGAAATTTTTATTTTCTAGATTTTTTCCTAAATGGGTCGTAGGAAAAATATGCTGCTCAACTCGTGTGGATTGTCCATATCGCACTTGAACGATTGCTCAAACTTCGTCCTCGTGCGATATGGCCATCATATCCACACTAGTTGCACAAACTACTATTTCTTCCAAAATATGCCCTTTCACATTTATAAAACAACCTGCCAAATGTCAATCAATTTATCCATCCATTTTAAAGTTATCGAAATAAAAATTCAGCTTTTCAAACACCCTGTATTTCGAAAAGTAAATGTGCTAGACCCCTTAATCGCGCAAAACAAATTATGGAAATAATAGTAAAAATTCATCCGAACAAATTCAAGTAGATCACCAGCACTGCCAATACCAGCTTTGCATAGAATTTTAATATAGCATCTGTGGTTCAGTGGTAGAATGCTCGCATTGCACGCGGGCGGCGGTCCGAATCCCGGCAGGAGCATATTATTATGAATCGCTGCTTCGTAAACGAGAGAGAGACTAAGGAGGCACAAGCACGCAAGCAAGGCACATAACGAATAAACGTTCGTACACGAAGAATTTAGCAGCCGACAACACCGCATAATCGTATGGTCTTGTCACTTGTGACATATGAGAAGTAAAGAATATACCTTATCTATTCAGTTCTAATACCTACTTCTATGCAAAGAATAAACCAACTACTGTATTAAGTGTAGTGAGCCCAAACTGGCTTTTGATATTATTTACTTAGCATTTTTCCTTTATTATTGTTTGTTTTTAAAAATGGAAGATTCAAGTTCCAGTGCTGCTCTTAATAAAAATGTGACAATATTTCTGAATATTTCTCGAAAGGTTCAATAAATGGGTTAAAGTTAGAGATCCTAGGAGGTCTATCTGCTAACTCTTCCGCTTCTTGTAAAGCGTTAATAAAGTTTAAAATAATTAAATCATCAAAAACTGCCATATTATAACTGATTATAGGGTCAATTCTATAAGAAGTGGTTAAAAATCAACGGCACGCCGTTATATTTGACAAAGCTTCCGCTATTATAAATGTTTTAATCTATACTTAGTCAAGATTATAATTCGAATTTCAACATGTATGGTATCCAATAAAGAGTTTTCCGTTAATACTTTAAAGCTTAATATGCACACAGACTCGCAAAAATGGGTTAGCAGATTGTCTTATTTTCAACTTATTTTCAACTGTGCGTTAAAATTTAACATTTGCTTATAGAATTGCTCCTTATATAATTTATTATTCAAATTAATGACATACCAAACACAAATACTTTCAATCTAGGTTATGTAAATTTACAGTTTCCGTACAAGAAAACATTTATTCAAATGAAATGAACCCACTCGAAACAAACCATACGAAAGTGTTCGTATACGATTACCGTTTGAGCATGTCGAAAATTAGGTTATTTAAATTTGATACGAAAATGGCCATTTTTCGTATACGATTTACTCCCGAATGGTTTCGAAAATCGCACCCCAGGTCACAATGAAACAGAAGGATATCAAAAATCGAACGAATTCACAAATAGAGAGGCTAGAATACATTTTCGGGGATGGAAACCTTTCTTGGTATAAGCACCAATGTATCATTTGAAAAAATAGGCAACGCCAAAAACAAGAAAAATACAGCAAACATCGCATCTCTGGCGTGTTTATCTACTTGCCAGTATCCACTCTTTGAGTCTAGGGTGGAAAACCACTTCGCACCTGATAGAGTATTTAAAGTATTGTCTATTATTGGCAGTGGATAGCTATATTTTTGTGTAGCCTGATTCTGTCTACGCAAAAGCGAGTGATCCATCTTTCTTAGTTACCAGGAGTATCGATGAACACCAGGGGCCAGAAGCTTCTTCAATAATAATTGTATCAATCACGTCTTTTATCAAATTTTTCACTTCTTTTCGTTTATCAAATTGTACTCCTTGGCATTTGTCAAAATGGTCTGGCATCCCTTGCATAAATTCTATGATGCACAATACTGGTGCGTCTTGTAGATTTTCCCGTCTCAAAAATGTCGTAGTTGTCATTGATGAAGTTCTTAACTTTTCTCAATTCTTCTTAGGGTAGGTAAACTTCGACCGTTCGGTATCTCATGTCAGATGAGTCCTACGTGAATATCTGTTTGCTGGAGGTAAATTGACTGACGAAAGAGATTGAATTCAATCTGATATTGAGGTTATGACACAACCAAAACAAAAAGTGAAATACACCATGAGTGTATGAGCCATTACCCAAAAAAAGTTACATGCAAAAGAGAAACTTTTTTTCGCATTACGTTAAAAATAATGTTGCTTTCGTTTATTTGGGCTTCAAGCACTTGTGCGTGACGCCTCGTCACGACTTTTAAGCAAAACGACTACGATTTTTTGGGATCCTCAAAACCACTTGTCATGTGTCAATGCCAATGAAGTTCCTGTGTTGTTAGAAGAACAGTTTTCAATTATAATGTTTTTGATAATATAAATTTTATTATTTAGATATTTTTAGTAAGGTTTAAATCGTAATCGGCACAATCTTAACCTTTAAATAAACGTGAAACTGGTCAAACGTCAAATATTTAATGTCCGTGGCTTGAAGCTCATACTTTTCGGTCTGTGCTCAAGGGACAGAGTGAAGGTAAGACTAGGCGTCTCGCCCGGTAATGAACGAACGAATGGTGTTTTCGATTATTCACTTTTGGCTCGTAGTGACTGAATTTCGTTCGTTTATTACCGGGTGTGACGCCTAGTCCTACCTTCCCCTTGTGCACATACCGAAAAGTATGAGCTTCAAGCCACGGATATTGAATATTTGACGTTTCGCCGGTTTGACGTTTATTTAAAGGTTAATATTGTTGCGATTACGATTTAAACCTTACTAAAAATATCTAAATATGCAAAATTATAATATCAAAAACATTATAATTGAAAACTGTTCTTCTAACAACACAGGAAAGTCATTGTCATTGGTACATGACAAGTGGTTTTGAGGATCCTAAGAAATCGTGTTCGTTTTGCTTAAAAGTCGTGAAGACTGAGGCGTCACGCACAAGTGCTTGAAGCACAAATAAACGAAAACAACAGAGATTCAGTCACTACGAGCTGCTACCAGCTGCCAAAAGTGAAAAATCGAAAACACTCCTATTTGTCAACTAGCTGACAAATATCCAATCCCGACACTTGAAAGCTGTCAAATCAAAAATGAAAAACTTATGTCCTCCAAAAGAACATATTATTCTTCTGTATTTAACGTTGCTTATTTAAAATTTGATGGACAATTTCTAATTTTGGTACAGCTGCCAACTAGCTACGAAGTACCAAAAAAATCAATTGGCTGAAATACTTGCATGTTACCATACTACTATACTTGCATTATCGAGCAATCGACAACTTTCTCAACAATATTCAAAAAGTTTTGATTCTAGCATTTTCGAATTATTTTTCGATGTCATGAACATTTTTATTTCATTGTTTGGGTTACGTGGTTAGAATTCGAGAGGGAAAAAGAGACAAGATGTAAATATAGATTTTCACCAAATACCCACCGCTACCATCATATAACTTATAGGTAATTACTGTTATCTTTCACCGAACCAAACCAAATCGTTTACATAATTAACACATTTATCGACCAAATTTATTATAAACAAGCGGAAATGCATATTAAAAACAAGGTTTACAAACAAAATAAATTCTGATATAGGTTAATCGTTTAAAAAAAACATTATATACTTAATTTTTGCGACCTTCATTCGTTATTTCTGTTTAAAAATAAGGAAAGGACACGTGAACCTTTAAACACCTGTGAACATAATTAATAAAAACAACCGCTTCTGAAGCTATATTTTACGCACGTCTATCTTGCGGTGGACCGCATTGGGGAGCAATCTACCCACGCGTATTGAAAGTTGGTACGAGCCTTGAGTATCAAGGGTACGAGGTACGCCATCTACATTTCACTCAATAATGTTGATGCTGCCATGTTTCATATACAGGGTGATTCATAAGTAATGGGCCAAATTGTAAATCTACGTTCAGAAGGCCAAAATAATAATATTTTCATTAACAATAATGGGTCTTAGTCTGCTCCGTACTGAGGTACAGGATGTTAAAGTGAAAAAAATAAAATAGATTTTTGTTAATAGATCAGCTACTTTTCTACATAATGACTTGAAAATTGGGTATGAACTAGCTTTTGTAAGGGTGAACAAGAATGTGTGAGAGGATTTGAGTTAACTCGTAGATGTCGCCACATGCGCCATATGAATTAGATGAAATCAGCTACACATTTTTTATCGCTCATTATTTTACAACTTACTTATTTAATTTGGATAGCCCCATCATTCCTTTATAAAAAAGCTATACTTCTTCGATCTTCAAAATATTAACGATTTTCGAGATATTTGAATTTAACTAATTCACTACACTACATTTAAAGGTGGTCGACGTAGCATTAATCTGTTAAGACACAAGCATGCCATGGAATGTGGACATTTACCTAACCGTAATTGATAATTAGTAATAATATTAAAATAAAACCGTACAAAAATTACGTAATAAAACACATTTATTGTACGCCAGTTAATAAAACGAAGACAACATTACAACAGACTTGAACTAGGACCACTTACAACTTCATCTAATTCATATGGCGCATGTGGCGACATCTACGAGTTAACTCAAATCATCTCACACTTTCTTGTTTAACCTTACAAAAAATAGTTCATACTGTACCTCAGTAAGTAGCAGACTAAGACCCATTATTGTTAATGAAAATATTATTATTTTGGCCTTCTGAACGTAGATTTACAATTTGGCCAATTCCTTATGAATCACCCTATATACACTATATATTCCATTTCTCTTGTGGAAACTCGAGACAAACACCTCAAATATCAATAAAATCACTGTAACAAAAAAGTCATACAATCTTTTCTACGTTAATATCATTGAGATAACCATAAATAAATTCCCAAGAAGAGCCCCGCATATTTGTATGTGTTTTGGTTGATGTGATCTTGTTATAAATCGCTCAGGAACATGACCAAAAACATATCCAATTTATAATTGGTGCATGGCATCATTGACTTTATCAAGTGAGCAATGTAGTTGCCTTCTAACTAATTACAGTTTGTGGTTATCTACTTCTCTACTTCATGCCTTGATTCACCGCATTATGGATGGATGTATGTATGTATATAATTAGGTCCTAGCTCACCACCTTCGGATTAGAGAGCTATCGATAAGATGTTTTGGTCGTCGGAAATTTCAGCAGTACTCAAACGTTATTTTCAATGGCTAGTAAGATGAAGAGAGAAATTAATTCAAAGGATTAAAAAATCATAGTCTATATACGCACGAAAGTACTTAGCGGATAATAGGTTTGTTCCAGCAATAAGTTGTATGATAGTTCTAACACATAATTTGAACTGATTTACTGCGCATGACAATTCAAATAATAAGTCGAACTAGTTTGGAATATGTCAGTGCTGGAACGCAATTATTAATAATCAATAGATTCAAAAGCTGCTCATCATCGACAGATGACATTTCACTAGAACTGGAGCCTGATATTGTAATATCAGATATGCTAGGAAAGTTATAGGGAAAACTCAACCAAAATTCTAAGATTAAGAAAGTACTGAATCTTTTTATAATTCATTATATTTGTAAATAAGTAACTATACAAAGAGAAAAAAATTTCCTCCGCGTCCACATTATGTCGAATGGTGTCGACAATGCCGATCCAGTGTGGATGGTCGCCCGACATTGTCGATCCATAATGTGGACGCGCTTCACAATAGAGGGCATTGTCGATCGACCATGTTGACCATGTTTTTACTTGTTAATGTATTTTAAATTGTAATATTTGGTATATATGAATAGGTAATCAAAATTTGATTGAGCATTTCATCGGTAAACAGCACAAGTTGTCGAACGTATGTATAATATATTTAGTATTCATTATTTGATCCAGTGTGTTGAAAATTAATATAAACTAGCCGAGAGAAAAAAATTTCACTCCAGAACAACGACAGTTCATATTTGAAGTGGAAAGTTACTTCAAACGCGAGAAAGTAATGTTGGACTCTTACATCCTGTACTTGCACAAGATCAAACAATAAAATTTTGTAAAATATGTATGAAAGAAGATATAAAAGAATACACAATGTACAAAAATCGGCAGAAGAAGGTCGAATCACAGAAAAGAGTGAAAGAAAAAAGGTTCCTTACATACAACATGTATCGAGAAAAACTGGTTGTTACTAGTACAGCATTAGTTAATAAATGATGAAACTGACATCTGCCATATTGGTATCAAAAATACTCAAAGATTCAGGTTTTAGGTAAAAAACTCATAATAGTCAAATATTACACACACAAACACACACACACAACCTGATGAGCCCGTCACACCCAGGATGTTCATCTTTAAACGAGGTACATCACCGGGGAGGACTTCCACCACTCCCCCCATCTTATCCGATGGGTCTCATCGTCGTAATTCGCATTTCGGCGTATAGCTCGTCCCTAGCTAAAAGGGCTTGCAGCAGGTGGCGAGCCGTCTTTCTTTTTGGCCGTGTAACCTCGGTGGTTTTTTCTTCGGTGGTTTTCTGTTGTGTGATGTGTCTTCCGTTGTTTGTGTTTGCGCTGCCTCTGCAAAGTGTGTCCTCATCCGACGAACTGCGGCTGAGGACAACCTTATAGAACGTTTCTTCTTTTCTTCCGATCTCTTACAAGCGACTTTAAGCAATTAGCTGAGGTAATAGCTTTGTCACATGTTCAAGAATCTTTTGTTTTGTTGTTGTCGTCGTTGGTTCCTCGGCTCGGCTTGGGCGTAGCTGACTCATGTCTTCGTTGTTGCTGTTGCCGTTTTCCTAGTCTTCTGGTTGTTTGGGTCCTTCGGACATCCTGTGTAGTTTGCTGGGTGTTCTCCCGGGCAGTTTGCGCAGGTGGCCGGCTTCGTCTTCGGTAGACTGTGTGAGCAGTCTCATATAGTCAGCCAACGTTGGAGATTCATGGGAAGGTATATTCAAAAAAAAGATGGGTTTGTAGCCGCCATCTTGATTTCATCTTTTGCAATACTTATTTCGGCATGAATGTTCACTGCTTCCAGCAAATATGTGTCATTATTACACATATATGACTAGAAGATCCAGAATCAATCATCCATTCCCTACTACCGTTTGCGATGACTGCATCACTATCATATTCACGGGTGTAGAATACTGCTTTGTACTTGTTTTAAATCTGCTCGAAATGTGTAGTACCAGTAGATTGGTGAAAAGACTTGTATGTCGAGGTATCACTGTTTTTGCCTTTGTTCAAAAGGAAGTAACAGTATTCCGAGTCATAGTTTTCCTTATTGCAATATTTGTAGTGGTTGCCATCTTTACTGGGAGATTTTCTAGCAAAATACTATACTTCTTTTTCTTGCACTCATAGCATGTGACATCAGTTTCCCAAGTGCGAGAGGTGCGTGAATACGACATGATTTTCTGAAGTTTCCGTCGTGCTAGACTTACGTTCTTCTCCCAGCAAATGCGTCGAGATTCTTTTATTTTTAGGGTCAGAATTCCATGATATAGACAAGGCTAACAAGTTTTTTTTGGGTGAGCTCCTCGTCTTTTATCTGGTGGTCAAGACTCTTCAACTGAGTAACTATACTTCTAAGCTCAGCAGCCCCATTTGCAATAATTTTGATTTCACCAAAGTACTGAGCCACATGGCTATCTTTTGATCTATCATCGTCACCTCTATAAATACTGGCCAGCTTATTCTACATTTCAGCAGCAGTATCACATGACACGATTAGCTGCTTGTTCTTCCTTTTAATGGTCATGAATATATGGATAAGGCGCTTTTCTAGGCTTTGACATCATCCTTTTTTTCCCTTGGCTTGGATAGCTTGATCCATTCAGCCACGAATTTATTGTTCTGTTTGTTACAATAGTCAGCATAGAAGGTTGGGCTATCATTTATATAGTACAAATATATTGTGAACACTTCATTGACCAAGCAGTACTTGCCATTCACGGCCCTATTCAACTTTTATTATGGTAACATTTGGCATCCTTCCTAAGACTACCCGATTCCTTGGGGAAAGCTTCTTCATCCGCAAGAGAAGTCGCGTCCAAAATATTTGCCGCATTAGGCACTATCTTTAAATCAAAACGGATGTAGAATTTTCAGGGCCCTCAAGTGTCCCTGCGGTCCCTGCGTTTGTCAAATAATTATTACTATTTTGGCTCTCCATGTTTTAAGGATCTTTCCAATTTTGTACAATCACTTTCACTAATTACAGTCCCTTCTAGGCTCAAAACCTAATTTAAAATAATCGAAGTAGTTTCCAAAATGGTTTTACTCAAAATAGGGAAAAACACACACAACATTAATTTCAAAACATGACGTTACATTTTCTTAACGCTTCGATGTATCGATACACGCCCAATCAATATTGATTGTAAGATCCAAATGATTCAACCTAAATGTACAAACTATTTTTTCTACAACTGCTATGAAAAGTGACATTTCTCATAGCGTACTCAATTTCTAAACCAAATATTGCTCATACTGTGAGAAATATCATTTCTCACGGCACTTTGCCCACGCCACATACATTTATATGGAGAATCAAATAAAATCGACAAAAACTTGGTAGGGTAGGGGATCTCTGGAGGCGCGATGGTGCTGCCACATCGGGAGTCCCGTCAGTACTGAAATTTCTAATCAAGTGAGAACTGTAACGCTGTTATCTATGATCCTAGCCTGACGTGTATCGTGAGCTTGTCCAGTTTTCGTTTTTAAAAACTAGTTTGCTCATTTGTGTGTGTTGAGTATTCGTAGTTGGTTTTTATTGTAAATAGTGGGTCTTTTATTTTAAGAGACAATGTCAAGAATATGTTTTGTGAAAGACTGTAATGTGAGGTGCACCCAGTAAGCTTTATTTTTATAGAAAACGTCTTTCATTAAATGAAAAGTGACAGAACTAGTTATTCTTCCATACAGCTTTGAACTTCCCAGCATTGTTGTTGAATTCCCAACATTTATTTGTCTTCATGTTTGTTATTGAAATATGTAAAAAGACGTTCCATTTATTGTATACTTTTTTTTATTTAATAAAATATATAAGCTTGATGATTATTGCTTCATTTTTACTTTAGGCATTATATGGTCCATTTTTTTGACATTTCATTCAATTTTACTCGACTATTTGATTTTTATTATTTATTGTAATATCAATGAGTAACATTAGATGTAATATCAAAAAATGGACCATAAATGACATTTTGCAATAAAAGTAAAATCAC